>PVHY01001202.1:0-78984 GCA_004024945.1 Uropsilus gracilis
AAAAAAAATCCAATTCCTTGATCACACTAGTCATAATTCAAAGACTGCCACTTATGATTAGTGGTTACTATACTGACAGGATAGATCAAGGACATTCCCTCAAACTTTGGTGGTTCAGTGGTAGAAATCTTGCCTACCAGATCTAGGACAGGCCATCACTGCACAAAATCCTAATGGAGAGAATAGTGATCCAGAACTCTAGAGCACCCCAGATAAATGTCTGTTTGTCTTTTGTATAATGGTGGTTCAGAGGCTATCTTCTAAAACAGTGCATTCCATTTTTAGACAGGTCTATTTGCTAGAACATAATTTTAAATAATTTAACCAAAATGTACTTCCATTTGAATTCTAGCTCTGTGGATATATACCAAAAAAAGTTCACACTTTACTTAATGGTTCTTTGTTTTCAGACCATTGTCCTCTTCCTCAGGCCAATCTAAATTCCTTCTATGCTTTTCCCATGACTACTTCTAGAACCTTTCTGTTCTGGAGGCGCTGCTCCATATTTTTCCAAGATTATGTTTTCCCAAATTGAACATTTATCTCATTTGTGATCTGACCAGCAGAAAATAGAACTATACTTTCCTGTACAACAAACATTTTTAATCCATATACAGAACCTAGTTTATTTTTCCTTTTGAAAAAAGTATTTATCATTCTGTTATGCATATTAAGCTCATTGGTCTCTAATATCCAGTTATTGCTTTCTTTTTAACATTATACCTGTTCTAGTAAGTTTTTCTGAGACTGTATCAGACAAATTACATTACTTTTTCTAAACCTTTTTTTAATTTCATGTTGTTGATGAAATAATGTTACAAAGTCTAGGGTAAAAAATTGATAAGGAATGTCAGAAAAGAGAATATTCAGAGGTTAAGAAATAATAATTTATGAGTTATTATTAAAGCTGTCTATAAATATATTAAATCAGATATAAAAGAAAATATAAAAAAGAGGAATACCAACCTTTGGTATAAAATGATAATTAAACATTGAATTGAAAATGGATTCACAATAAATTATTCTCCCCAATAAATGATTTTCAAATCTTTCTTAAGTGAATACATGTACTAAATTATTAAGAGATCTCTTCTAGTCATACTAAACCTCTTTAATGCATACAAATTTTAGTTGCTCTTTAGTTACACATGTGTATGTGTGAACATGTGTCTGCAGGTGACATGGAAATGTACATACTGTGCTCCTATTCCTGCCACTGAATGAAGAACAAGGAAGCTCACAAGGTTAGCTCTGTTCCACCTTCAGTCTTTCCCTTACCAAGGGGAAAATAAATCACTTCATTTCTTTCCTCTAAGATAACTTGTGTAAAAGGCAGTCTCAACCATTAATCTGAGTTGTGAAGTGCTAAAATTGTCTTTTGATTAGGTCATTTTCCCTACTCTTGTACTAGCCTTTGAAATGACAATCTTCTCGAAACAAGATTCAGCGATACATTTGGCACAAGTGTGCCTTATTCAGTCAGTTAAGTACCTCAAATCTCATCCTGGGTATATATGAACCACTACATGATCCTAAAATTGGGTATCTGGCAAACAGCTTCATCTTGATTGTATCAATTAGACATCTGTTTAGATGCTTTTATGAGCAATGTATCCCTGTGTGTTCTGAGTCAGGCCATGCGTGCTCAGTTCTATCTTATCAAAAAGCTCTAGAAAGCTGACATTTGGATATCTGAATACTCTTTTTCAGGGTACTTTCAATATGTGGTCTAGATACTGCGGAGTAGAGAATTTATTAATAGTCCCTTAAATTTGATGAGCGTCTTCATTCGTATCTATTATATCCCTACAAACCTCCCAGCACCAATGGATTATTGAAGTGACCCTCCCTTTTTAATGATGAGAACCTTAAGTTATTGGAGATAAAATACATTTATTTGGTCACACAGTAAATAAGTTGCAAGTTGAGATTTGAAGCCTAGCTTGACACAAACAGCAATGCATTTTCTACTCTACCATGATGCCTCCTCAACATTAGGGAGAGAGTGGGGCATTCAACTAAAACTTTTTCACTTATTTCAAAAAATTATCCTTTGCAGTCAATTTATTTCATGTGTCTATATATGTTCATGTGTGTGCATGCACTGAACCTATGATGAGGGAGCAAGACAAACAGCAGAGAGATAGTAAATATATTATAAAAATTACCTGGGGTATTCTAGAGAGTCACATTATTTTTTCCTTTTTTTCCTGAGATCTTGTTTTACAATTGAAAGGATTTAGTTGATTCCATCTTATGAACTTAGAGATGTAAATCATGGGCTGACAGTCCTTGGTTTCATCCTTGTTGCAAACTCAGTATATTTCTTAATTTTCATCTTTCATTATTTGAAATTGAATAATTAACTATTTCAACACTACAAGTTCTAACTTTTTGGCTTCCAGTTGCTCTTGTTATTGCTGATAAAGCATTTATTTCTGAATGTATTCATCTTGTATATAACAAGTCATTATTCAAAATCTTTTACTCCTTGAATGAAGAATGATACTGAGAAATTATGATTTGGGAGTAATTAATGTTCATGAATATAGGGATGTCTTTAATTGTAGACCCTTTTGGAAAAGCTAAGTGATGAGTGTATATATATATATATATATATATATACATATATATATATATATGCATGTGTATCTATCTCTGTATCTATCTATCTATCTATCTATCTATCTATCTATCTATCTATCTACCCATTTCTATCATCTACCTATCTTGAAAATCAAATGTTGGAAAAAGCTAAGTGATAAGTGTATATATAAGTATGTGTATACACAATATCTATCTATCTATCTATCTATCTATCTATCTATCTATCTATCTATCTATCCCTCTACCTCCAGTTCCAACTTGATATTACAGCATTTATTCCAGTGTCCCCCTTTTTTCATATTTTGGCTTTATTCTCCAGCAATAAGAAGCTTTGCTCCTATTATTCACAATAGATTTACTTATCTGCTCACTCCAAATATAATCAGTTTCCAAATTATTTGGGCTATATTTTTTGTTCCATCTCATCTGGACCCACAGGTCACATTGACCACTTTCCCTTCAACCTGGCTCCAGACTTGCTGAGCACTCAAACCACATTAGCTTAATGCTGCCTCTCAACCATAGATAGGGGACGAGGTAAACTGCCTCAAAGTGTGAGAGAGTTGTACTAAAAAATAAATAATAATCTGGACTAAAATGTTTGGTTGTTGGCATTTTAAAGGAATCGTTTGACACTCCTCCCCATCCCAAGGACTATATATTACCTAGTAGATGCTAATCTACCATGACTGATACAACCATAAATACATGGACTGGGGTGAGAGTTTATGGGGGTATTATTGCCTAAAAGTAAGTCCCTGCTTTACTTTAGGAATGTAAATATTTTATTCTTACTGTGCATGAATGTATGTGCATGTGCATGTGTATGTATGTTTAGCTATCTGAGGTGTTTTGAATATGTAAATTAGCAGGGAACATTATCAAATGCATATCTTTTTGTAATTCTAAGAATTAAAGTGGCTACAAATCAAGTAAAAGTAGAAGTTTGTTTTTATTTTAAAATATTAATGTGGCCAGGCACAGTGGCTCGTGCCTGTAAACTTCAGCCTATGAAGGGGCTAGGGATCACAGTTCGAGTCCCACCTGGGGCCAGTAGTGAGACCTAGTTCCAAAAAAACAGCTGGGTGTGGTGGTGCGCACCTGTAATCCCAGCTACTTGGGAAGCTGAGGCTGGGGATTGCTTGAGTCTGTGGTACCCCGGCCAACGAGAGCCTGCGGTTCCACGGGCAAAAATAGCGAGACCTAGTCTCAAAAAAATAAAAAAAAGTAAAATGAAATATTAATGTGTCCATTTTTCTGAAACTTATGTCACTGCTCTCACAAATTGAGATTTAATTCCACTTGGAGTTAATGAACATGTTAGTTTGCGCTGGTAATTTGCAGTTCAAATTTAAGATGATCCTGCTGAACATATTAGATGTCAGGGAAAGTATAATTTCCAAACTGTGTGCAGAAATAGTAAGCCATTTTATATATCAAGTTAGCAAATAAATATGGAAATGGTTATTTTGTAATTATGGGAAAAATCAGTAGACCAGTCCTAGTCCAGTTTCTGAAATCTCCTTAGTGGAATAGCCAGCTAGTTTCTTGTAGGTAACTATCCATGACCTTAGAAGGTCAGTTGTCTGATGTTGGCGATGTATATCCTGATGAAGGAAAATTGAATGAAGGGAGGCTGCTTTGATAAGGTTCTGTCATTTCAGTCTCACAGCAGAGTGTGTGAAACTTCCAGTGTGATCTTTGTTTCCTACACCAACTGTCTCTGAACCTCACTTTCCTTATCTTTAAGAGGACTAAACATATTAATTTTCTGATTTCTTCCAGGTGCCACATTCTAATATTTTTCTATTACCAGGGTTATTTTTTTCCTTGAAGAAATACTTTCTACCTTAATTAGATATCTTATCTTGAGAAAAGACTTGGATTCCTGACTTGCAGGAACTGAATGGAGAATTCACATAAGGCTCATGTTCTTACTTAGGTACAGTTGCTTCTCGAAAACCTCTGAGACAATTAACTTCATAAACAGGAGTGTAGATAAATCATTTCATTAGCTAATTATTTTCCTCTGCTCTGGATAACATTTTGAATTTATAATATAGGTACTGTATCCAGTTTTACCTTCTGATGAAACTTAAACGGAGTTGGTGGTACCTCTGAGAAAAGAGGAAAAAACATCCTTGAGCCCTATGAAAACATAGAGCTTTTCATCATCCAGTCTACTTTTGCTGAGGAGTTCAGGGTTGGGCTTGGCCTGAAGTTCTCAAGCCCTGGACATATTGGACAGGTTCTCTCACTGCCCTAGAGACAAGGGCAAGAGACAGAGTTTCCCAAAACAATGAGTGAAATGGCTAGAGCCTCATATGGGAGAGAAATGTAGTACATTTTGCTCATCTTTATTATCATTCTTTCAAAGCTAACATTATGCAGTTGGACTTTCTTTTTTTCTATTCTTTTCTTTTCTTTTCTTTTCTTTTCTTTTGAGACTAGGTCTCGCTGTTTTTGCCCATGGAACCGCAGGCTCTCGTTGCCTGGGGTACCCCAGACTCAAGCAATCCCCAGCCTCAGCTTCCCAGGTAGCTGGGATTACAGGCACGCGCCACCATGCCCAGCTATTTTTTGGGAACTAGGTCTCCCTACGGGCCCCAGGCAGGACTCGAACTGCAATCCCTAGCCCCGGTCGCTTCATAGACTGAAGCTTACAGGCACGAGCCACCGTGCCCAGCCCAGTTGGACTTTCTTTATATACAGGTTGGATGTTTGTCCTAGGGGGGACAACAGATCTGAGAAAAAACAGCTATTATGAGGATGTTGATGAACTGCTGTTACAAAAAAATCTATGCCATATACTACATCCTACAATCATCAACCAGCTTTCATGAATTCCATTTTTAGATGCATACTTTCACCACTACTACTCAACATTGTATTGGATGTCCTTATCAGAACAGCAAGAAAAAGAAATAACAGATATTCAAATTGAAAAGGATGACAGAAAACTGTCACTATTTGTAAATGACATTATACAAAGAAAATGCTAGTGACTCCACCTAAAACCATTAGAAATAAAGATAAGTTAAGAAAATGATACCATTTCCAACTACATCAAAAAGATCCAAATACCAAGGAATAAATTTAACCTAGGAAGTAGAAGACCTGTAGAATGAAAGCTATAAGATATTATTGAAATAAACTGAAGGAGACAGAAATAAATGGAAAGAATTACCATGCTCAGGGATAAGAAAAATCAGCATTGTTAAAAAGGCTATTTTATCTAAAGCAATATACAGATTCAACACAATTGCCATCAAAACCCCTATGGCATTTTTTGCAGAAATAGAACAAAAAATCTTCATATATGAAAGCATAAAAGACTTCAAATCGCAAAAGAAATTGGAAAAAAGAATAAAAATGTAGATAGTATATTTCCTGACTTCAAATTATAATACAAAGCCATCAAAACAGCAATGAAATGTAATTGAAAGTCCAGAAATAAACTCATATACTCATTTGGACAACTAATTTACAATAAAGATGCTAGGAGCATAGGATGGAAAAGGGAAAGTTTATTATATAAGTGATGTTAGAAAAATTGGAAGATACATAAAAAGAATGAAACCTTGACCATTATGTTACACCATTCACAAAAATTAATTCAAAGTTGATTAAACACTTGACTATTAGGCCTAAAACCATAAATATACATAGAAAAAACAGAGGCAATAAGCTCTTTGACATCAGTCGTAGAGGTAGGTATCTTTGGGGATTTATCATCAATGACTAGGGAAACAAAAGCAAAGCAGGGACAGATGGACTACATCAAACTAAAATGTATCAGTACCTCAAGAGAAAACCAAAACCAAAAAGAGAATCTACTAAATAGCCTATTTGCAAGTCATGTATCTGACAAGATACATGAAATTAATGACCAAAATATATATATATATAGCTCATGAAACTCAATAATATAAAAAGCAAATGATTAAAACATGGACAGAAAAAAAATTAAATCAAATTTAAAAAATGAATAGAATACTTAAATAGAAATTTCACCAAAGAAAGAATACACATGGACAACAGACAAATGGATAGATGTTTATCATAACTCATCATTGGTAAAATGCAAATTGAAACTACAAAGGAATATTACCTCATATTAGTTTAAATGGCTATTAAAAACACAAGAAACAAGAAGTGTTGGCAAGGATGTGGAAAGGGTACCCTTATGCACTGTTACTGGGGTGAATTGGAATTGCCAGTAAGAAAAACAGTATGCAAATTTCTCAAAAAACTAAGAATAGTGATACCATATGATCCAGTCATTTAATTTCTGGATCTTTACCCAAACAATACAAAACCACTAACTTCAAGGGATACTTGCTCCCCTGCGTTCACTTTAACATTATTGGCAAAAGACAAAATAATGAAACTACCTCATTGCCCACTGAGAGATGCGTGGATAAAGATGTGGTTTACGCCTTTTGTATATGCATATGTGCATGTAAGTTATATACAAACACAATGAATATAATTCAGCTATAAAAAAAAAAGATGAAATCATTCCCTCTGTGACAACATGGATGGAACTTGAGGGGAGCTACATGAAAAAAGCCAGATTGAGAAAAGACAAATGCCATGATTTCACCCATTTGTGGAAGATAAAGAAACAAAGTAAGCAAACAAAAAAAACAAATCTTTAGCTTGAATGGTTAACAATGGGAAGGGTGGGTTGTATAACAGATAAAGAGAGTCAAATGTATATAGTAGCAGATAGAATCTAGACAGTCCATGATGATCAAAAATTAGTAAATAATAAGATGTCAAAGTATTAAGCTGCACACTAGATACTTCAACAAAACAAAACAAAAGAATCAAATACAAAAATCAAACTCTTAGATTATGAGAATAAAGAATGCTGATCATTAAAAGTGATAGGGTGTGCCCCCTCCCCCCCCATTGTCTCCTGTTTAAGACTGCAGATTTTAAGGACAGGTATGTTAAAATGGGAGAATGACCTTAGCTGGAATTTTCCTTCAGGGAGAGGCAGGGGGAAAAAGAAGTAAAATGGTCAAAGTAAAACAGGTTTTCTGGAAGGTGGGAAATCAGGGTATATAAAGGGTGTGCAAAAACAAAGAGAAGGATTTGATTCGATTGGGATTCCAATATGGAGAGGGGATGGAAAGAGAGGTTCAATGGAGGAGAGATGGGAATCGGTCATCTTGTAAAGATGTGAGCTATGTGAGCTTGGCCATGTGGCCACCGAGGGCCTGCAACCCTTGGCTGACCCAGACTGGCAGCATGTGTGCTGAATGCAGTTAAGGAGTTTGAAGATTAAAACTCCGTGTTGGAGTTTGTTTTGCTGAGTTTGACTTGTGTCTGAAAGAGGCTGTGCAAAAGTTAGGCCTGAGAAGAAAGTAAACTTTGCTGGTTCCTGCTACCTGAAGGTGACAAGGAGAAGACAGCGTGAAAGACAAGGAGGAGCAGTCAAAGAAACATGTCTTCAAGCGTCTGGAGATGGACTCTGTCTGGACATTGGTGAGATGATCAGGACTGAGAGACTGAGGATTTTGGGGCAATCTGGGAAAGGACTTTGGACAATGATGAGAAAGGTTTTGGACAATGTTGAAGTATTTTGAGTCTTACATTTTTTTTTTGTAATTATTAAGATAATTAAATATCACTTTGTTAAAAATAAATTAGTCTGCACTGATAGTCTTACATTGGTTTGGTATTTTGGTTGAGAAGGCTGGGGATGGTGGTAGAAACCCACGAGAAAAGTTTGAACTGTGTTTTAAAGTTTTTCTTTTTAGGTCTGGAAGAGGGAAAAAAAGCAGAGAGAAGCTGGTAGCTGATGTTTGCATATCAATGGTAAAGGTGATCAGTAAAAATGCTAATAAAGAGTAAGTAGCCTGCTTTGTAGAAAAAAGCAAGCAGATAGGTATATCCAGTTAAATAAAAGTCAAAAAGTCTTCTTTTACACCCTGTTTCAAAAGGAAGGGGAGGATGATGGATAAATGGGAAAATCAATTTTATGATGATGGCTGGAAACCAAACTTTTGTTGGGGATCATAGTAGGAAATACAGACTTATTATACTGTACACCTGAAACCTATAACATGTTATGTAAATGTTACTGCAAAATATTTAAGAAGATTGTTAGATTCCTAGTATGATTTTAGGGAAGTTGAAGGTTAGAGTTAAAATGTTAGTTTTAGTCACTATTAAAGCTGTAAGGGAAGAAAAAGCTGGTAATTGAGTTTCACCAATTATTTAGCCTCAGGAACATGAATAACAAGTGGATTTGTACTAATAATATCTTTTAGTGTAGCTTCATATAATTCTCATTTACTACTTTGTACATTGACTCTTCACCCTGTTAATGTGTTGGTTTGACTTAAAAAATATAAAATGAACACATCCAGTTATTATTATTTTTTTGGATATGGACTTGTCAAATAGATAGGGAAAATATAGGGTTTCATTAAAAAAATAGCAATTATATATTGTATAGTTTATAGCAATACTTTTAAAACCATGAAATAGCATGAAATTTTATGGAAACAATTTATAATTAGGACATTAAACTGTCAATGCTTATGCTTGTTAGTATAAGAGTATGATCTAGTGCTAAGTGCCTTTCAGAAGGGAAATAGATTCATGCTTATAGCTGTTGGGATAAAGATTAAGTTGAAGTACTAATAGTCATATTCAGATGCTGGCAGCCAGGGTAACTAACATTCACAAGTATGTATAGAGTTTCTATCATTGATGACACCCCTCTCTTAGTTCCATAAGCAGTTAAAAAAAAAACAAAACACTAGACTTGCTGAGAATCTTAGAAATGCGGGCTACAAGCTCACTTCTAAAGCTAAAAGGATATTACTTGACTATCGATTTCACCTACATTGTAGAAACCTTGAAATGTTTCTACATTCTTGAAATGGCTAAATATGGAGAAAAACATTACACTAGTGATTGAGATGCACTCTTCAAGAACAACATATTCAAACTTGAAACTTTCCTTTCTAAGTGACATTGTAAATTTACTTTAAAAAATTGCATTATTTCTTTGGTTTGTACCAAAGTATATAACCTAGGGATAATTGTTCCCAACTTTTCATTTGTATGTTATAATACAACTGAAATACAAAAAATACCACAAGGAAAGTCTCTTCATCAAATGGTGGTGGGAAAATTGAATTGCCACATGCAAAACAATGAAACTAGACAACTGTCTTACATCATATACAAAAATTCATTCAAAATAGATCAGACTTGGATGTAAGACCTGAAACCATAAAAAACAGAGAGGAAAACAGACAAAACATGACATTGGTTTCAGGAAATCTTTGGGAACTTGAATCCAGAGTCAAGGGAAACAGAAGCAAAGATAAACAAATGGGAATAGGTAAAACTAAAAAACTTCTATATAGCAAACAGAAATATTAGAATGAATGTTTTAAAATGCAAAGGCACTACAGAATGGGAGAAAATATTTGTACATCATACATTTGTCAAAGGGATAATATACAGTATGTACAAAGTGCTCACATAACTCAACAATGACAAAAAAAAATAATAATAATCCCCCCTCCTCGCCGCCCAGGCACACACATAACAAATAGAACTAAATAGACACTTCTCCAAAAAAGGCACACAGTTGGCCAAAAGGCATATAAAAACATGTTAATCACCACTTATCAGGGACATTCAAATCAAAATTGCAATAGGAAATCCTCTCACACAGGTGAGAATGGCCCATACTAAATTTAGTTTTAAGAGAAGCAGTAGAGACGCTGGGGGTGGGGTGGGGTGGGGTGGGGGAGGAGTGTTGAGAAGGCTGACTTGGAGTTCAAGATAGCTAAGGTGTGGCCCTCAAGTCTCTAAGCAGCAGGGGCCTCTCTGCTGGGTCACTCCTCTGTATATTCCCATGGTAGTCCAGGGGACACCTGACAGTCTTCGTTTTCAATGTGTACTTTCAGATCTAATGCCTACAGTCAGGATCTAACAGCCGTGATCTAAAGTAACTATGTCACCCTCACCCCACATCTTTCCTCAGTGTCTCATTACTGAAGAGATTCCATCTGCAATGCTCTGGCTCTACCTGAAGTAGCAGGAGACTCTGGTCACAGCTCTTGGTTCTTAAACAAGGAATCCATAGGCACCACGCTCTGCACCCCACACTCCTTTTTTCTTCATTAACATTTAGTAAGTAATGGCTAGTAAAGTTTTAGGCAAACGAGTTCATGAATCATAATAATTTTAATCTGATCTGACTAGACATATATTCAGGCATTGGCTCACAATACACACAGCCTTGAAGAAAAATTTTGTATATATAATTCAAAAATAAACTGCTTTTTGCAAAATGACCTTAAATATAAATATAAAAAATTGCTAATAATGTCTTAATGACTTATTTTTCAGGGAGAGTGAAGGGCGATTTCTAACAGCCCTACCTTCTTGTTGTATAAGGGAAAATTCTTTAATATTCAATAGTGGATACAAAGAACACCTGTGCTCGGATGTTTACTGCAGCACTATTTATAATTGCAAGGACATGGAAACAACCCAAATGTCCCAAAACAGACGAATGGATGAAAAGGAGGTGGTATATATACACAATAGAATTTTACTCATCAATTAAAAATGACAAATTTAATGAATTTATGGTAACATGGATGTACCTAGAAGAAATCATATTAGCAGAAACAAGTCAGAAAGAAAAAGACAGGAACCAAATGGTCTCACTAATGTATGGACAACCAAACAAAAAATACACAAAGGGGGGGCCAGCTGGAGCAGTCAGGGAGGGGAGGTGGTGCTTGACCCCCGGGGTTTACAGTGATGTGAAATATATATATAAACTATTTATTAATAAAAATAAAATATTCAGTAAGGAGGCTTAGAATATTTATTGATAATTAGTTGTGCAGTATTATCAAATATAACTAAAATGATTTTACGTAATATTTATATGATTTTAATATAGTTTGCTGTTGCCTTAATTCTTGGGTTTTTTTTTCTTCTGTGCAACTGTGTGAAGATGCTTTGATTACAGAACAGTGCACAGAAGTTTCCATTTTGTCTCTGAGTAGGAGGTGGCTATTTATGGGATTTAAAAAATTGTAGACAGATTTTTGTTTTAATGCTAAGAAAAAAAAACAGTGGTGGTGTGTCAAATGTATTTGAACAGAAATGGGGTATTTCTTTGATTTTTATATAATGGGAAGGAATAAAACAAACAAACAACCCCAGTCTCCCATATTATCAACCCTTAGTGATTAAACTATATAAATAGAGGAACACATTTTTCTATTTCTCCCCTGCTGCTTATTGGGTCTGGTAGGAGAGTAAGTTCTTTCTACAAATTTCATATAGGATGTATTAAAGTAAAAAAAAAATGTAATTGCAAAGTATTTTATTGCTAAACCAGCCAATCAGGAGGCGGTGGTATTTTTGACTAGCAAGGAACCTATTGTACACATGCACAATCAAAGTTTTGACTAGCAAGCTATAGAAAAGAGAGCATTCTTACAGTAGAACTAGCAATTGTGGAAAGTAAAGTGTATTGAGGCAATTGAAAAGAAAAAGTCACCAGGGAGAAATGTCTGGGGATGGGGGTGGTAGTGACCCAGGGAGTTTTAAAAATAGTGACGTTAACTGCAGTCACCTGAATATGTTCCCATACATTCTAGTGAAGACTCACCAAATCTATCCCCTTTGGAAAAAAGCAAACACAGGTATTATTTGGGATGGTGGGAGAAAATAGGGAAGATTTCCTTCCTCTCCTGAGTTTGTGTAAATGTCTAATGGCTTAAAGTGTCCAGAAACTTGGGAAAGTCTCTGGTCTTTTGTTGGTTCATACTGAGTTACATTCAAGACTTCTCAACCTTTTCTATAGTCAGTGGGTGCCTCCTCTATACCAGGTGTGGGTACCCAGAGCCACCACTCTTAAAACGGACTGAAGAGAGACACCTCTGGAGGAAAAGATATCTTGAGGTCTGAATGTGAACTCATTTGAAAATAGAACAAGTGGGAATAGGAACTAGGATATTACTAATATAATTTGTTATGATGAGGAATAGGTGGGCCCACACTTCAGTATGACTGATAGAAGACAACCATATGAAGACAAAATAATAAAAACATCATATGACTGCAAGTTGAGACTGACGTTTGTTGTGTAAACATCCTTCTTGCCAATTGCAGTGCAAGCATCAGGCTCACCAATCCTTGTACAGTCTTTATTGCTTCTAGCAGTTCTAGAAGTTATACAGACACACTAGGCAGGGTGAGCTAGGGTCCTGCTTCTTCACGCTCTTCTCCTCCTGTGCTCTCTTATGCTTGCTCACCCTGGAGTGATGCCATCCTTTTATCCTTTCCTCTCAGGCCCAGCTGTGCCCACTCACACATGTGCACACCCATTGGGCTCAGGCATACAACGAGGGGAGGACACAATACCTCATGTGCTGGTCATAGGGATAAAGATGGAAGGGTTTAAAGCCTGAAAACTCAGTCTACAAGTTGTGTATCTGCAAAGCAGGGAAGCTAAGATTGCCAGCACTCCACCAGAAGCTGGGTAGAGGCCAGGAAAGAATCTCTCTTGCAGGTGTCAGAGGAAGCCTGGTTTTGTGAGACTTTTGATTTTAAATTCTAAGCCTCTAGACTAAGAGAAAATAAATTTCTGTCATTTTCAGTCACCCAGTTTATGGTATATCATTAGGACAGCCTAGGAAATGAGTAGTTTTCAAGACTGTAGTACCTTGCAGTTTTCTCATCCATCCCCTCAGTGGTGTTTCTACCACAGATGCAGCTTGGCGGAGTTGGGTATGATGAATCACATTTTCTCTTTGAGTCAAAGTTTAAAGCTTCTGAGGTGGTTCAGTTCAGGCCTCCCTGAAAGGAACTAAATCACAAATAGCTGTGTACTTTGCAGGTAGAGTCAGAGAGACATAAAGAGAGCTTTACATACAATCCCAGTCTCTCCTTCCGGGACTGGTGAAAGGGACAGAGAATTTATTCTTTCCTTATAAGACTATGGTGTTTTAATGAAACCAACATCACAAGAAAAAACCCAATACATTTTTTCTCCTAATAAGTTACATTATCATGTCATTGTTCAATTGTTTCCTTTCTATGTTATCCCAACCTTCAATGAGAGATTAGCTTGAGCAACAGGAGGCTTAAAGAATAGGGGACAAAGTCCCTCTTCTTTCATGTCATGGCCATCAGGCAATATCAGAATACCATCCAAAAGAGGTCAAGGTGATACAGAGGTGGGCAGGGCTGTGAGCCAGAGACAGACACCAGGTGGCAAAGAGAACACCTCTGCATGGAGGACTGTGCTAATACGTGAAAACCCCTTCCCCAACACACTAGCGGTATTCACTTGGGATACATTTACACTGAAAGATCGTGAAGGGGCTACTTGAAAAACTATGTTAAATGTTTGGAAATAGATACTTGTTTAAAGAATAGAAGAGTTCCAAAGAGTTTAATCACCACATTCCCAAAGACATAGAAATATACTGTAAAATCAAACAGAGCTGAACCAATAGTAGTAGTAAAAATTTTCATGAATGTAAAAGATGAAACTTTTAAATGTATTTCATAACATTTATGAAATTATCATCTATGGTTCTAAGAGTAGGCTCTGAAAAGGAGGAACTGAGAACCAGTGGGTTAGCATCCTACTTACAACAGGATGTTAAAAAGAAATGTAATTATAAGCACTTTAAGCCTAAAACACCTTGAATAAAAGACTACAGAAGCAATCTTTCTATCCTTAAGATGAAACAAGACTTGAAATAACATTTTCTTTTTTGGTTTGCTTTCAAGATCAGTTATTTTTTTCTCAGAAAATATACATTTTAAAAGTACACTGATCTAAAAGTGCCCCAGGCCTGGGTCAGTGCTTCCTTGTGACAATATCCCCTGCTCCTCCCCCCAGGCGGTAGGCTGCCAGACCAGGTATTTCTGTAATTTATTTCACTCCTTGCTATAAAAGAAAATTACACATCCAACCTTAGGCATTTTTTTCATTCATTCCTTAAATTACATCAGTAAATGGTTGTTGGGATGTCTACCCCTCCCCTTGATGCCCCTTCTGTTCACTCAGACCCCTCTCTACTTGTTATTTGTTGATCTATGCTAAATCCATTGGTCTCTTTCTTTCCTGTGGCACTGTCCTTTTACTGGGCGAGGTACTGTGTTCCTGGGACACAGCAAGCCGATAGGTTTTCAGTCTTAACCTTGTGCTGGGCAGCCAGTCTGTGCTCATTTGATGTCTTTCAATGTTTTCTCATTGTTGGCTGTCTTTTCCACTCTGTTCTCTGTGCCATTTTGCTGCTTCTTTGCCTTATAGTTCTGGTGTCTGGTGTAGGGGGCCTTGAACACAGTCATTGTTGGTAAAGTATCTCTGTGAGGACAGGCATCTGTGAATGACTGTTGCAGATCATCTCCTCCCTCAATTTGCAGCTTTGCTGTGAAGATGGTGCCCCAACTCTGTGGCCTTCCTCTCCCGTAAAATGGAGAGGGGCACCTTGCTCTCTTAGATGGTGTATTGGAAATGGGATTTTGGTTCATCCACGCCTGGTGAGTATGTAGGTGTGAATCCATGATAGGTCATCCTCACAGTTGTTTTTCCAGTCTTGTGTGCAATGGTTCTCAGTATTCCTTCTCTTGCATCCTGTTCAGATATGTGGGCAGGACATTTATCTGGTCCCTTACCCATTCTATGTCTGTGTTTGTATGATTGGTGCTCTTCTTAGTCCTCCTGAGGACTAAGTAGAGTGAGAGTGAAACAGAAGAGGTGTCCTGACTCCCTCCCGCACCTTCTCTGCTAGGATGGGAACTTGACTGAGTCTCTGGAAAAGGAGCCCCAAGAGCCAGGATCCCTGGGTGTGATCCCAGCATGCCCACACACGCTGCCCAATGGTGGGCGGGCTCAACCTTATGTACTTTTGTTGTAACATATCTCAGGAGGAAAAAAGTATATGTGAGGGGATAAATGAAACAAAGCTAAAAACTGTTGACCAACATTGTTAACCATTTGTCTTGGGTTATGGGAACATGAGGGACATGTAATATTAATCTTTCTATCTTTGTACATTTTGGAAATTTCCATAATAAAAGCTAAAGCAATAAAAATGAAGATGCCATGTATGGTCTCTTTCCACAGGAGATTATTTAATATCAAGTAGTAATAAATATGTCAAAAGTAGTAAACACATTCAAATGAGTTAATATATGTTGATATACACCCTAATACCTGAAACTGTAACAAGCATGCCTCTAGAAGGCCATTTGGGAGTGACTCTAATTTGAAAAATGTTATCAAGTATAGAGATGCAAAAAGTTATCCAAAAGTTATCTTAAATAAAATCATATGTAGGTCTTCAACTGAATCTGAGCATGCCCTGAACAATTTATCTAGCACTCATATTTTGAAGGGAAAAATGGGAAATAGCTTGTGCTTCAATTACTGAAATAGCGATGACATTTCACGCCTAAGCATCTTTCTAGTGATCTGACCCTAGAGTGGTGACTTGCTCGCCTGCATTGGGAATGGATGTGGGGGTGGGGGGTTTGGCAAGAAATCAGCAGCAGCTCATTTCCCCACTAGTGACTCTCAAAGTCGTGCCAGAAGAAGAGCTTAACTTTGGCAGGGTATCTGAAAAATGTCAGCATTATACTTTTCTGAGTCTATTTTTGCCTTTTACATTTTAATTATTCCACATTTTGCAAAGTATCTGAATATCAGTCTTTATTCTGTTATATTGTCCCTTCTGTACCAAATAGTCTGATTTCCATTTCTAGTAAATTATTTTCAGATATCCTTAATAAAAATTACATACAAGTAATATGGGTAGTTTAAGTAAAGTTAATGTTATGATAAGTAGGATCAGTCATACCATAGCGTGGTTCACTTACTGAAAATGGAGCAAATGCCTTCTTGGTTTATATACTTATAAAAATGACCTTAAGACTAGACTAATATCAGAAATTTAAATACCAATTTGTTACTAGGTTAAATTCCTCCCAACTTGGCTTTTCCCTGTCCTTACCAGCCTTTCTCTCTCCCTTGAAACAGCATATTAGTGTGGCTGCTCCCAACTTTGTTTTCCTTAACCACCTGCTGGTTTCATAATCTCTTGTGCTTGCAACTTTAATAGAAAATTTTCCTTCCTGTCTTTTATCAGCTAGAACTCTTCAAAGATGCCAAATTTCACAGTATTTTGGATGATTTTGAAAAAATAATGCATTTTTATTTAGTAAATCAATCCCTAAAGGAATTTGGGACATTATAATGATGATCTACTATTAACAATGCTACTTATTTCCTAAATAAAACAAATAGCATGATTTTTATATCTAAGTGTTCTTTGAATGAACTAGGAGATTTATTATTTTATATCACCTGAGTTACCCAACTGGGACAATTCTAGTCTACGGAGTCAGGTAATTATTAGAGGAAAATCTGAGAAGGTAACAGACCCACCTTCTGGGCAGTGAATGATACAAGGCTGTGTAGGCTCTCAAACTTCAGTCCAGGAGGCTTAATGTAGCATATAAAAGTCATCAAAATTAATAAAGAATAGCTCACACACATGTGGTCATATGGGGAGGGAAATCCACCACAAAGTAACAAAAGTGATTTTATATTTCAAAAGAACATGGCAGGAATGAATCCAAAAGCATAACTATTAAACTTTGTGGTTGAGCAATAGTGAGTTAGCATAGAAAGAATGCCTACAGGTATTAGGGCTTTGGCTTTCTTGAGAGAAAATGACAAGAATTTGGCAGAGCCGTCTTAGAGAAAGATTATGTGTACAAATAATTAAAATAAGGATCCAGCTATTCTAAAGTACAAAGCTTAAAACCAGCTGTTATTGTTCCTAAGATATCAAGGTCAAAGTGCTAGTAATACCAGTTTGAACACTGAATTGGGTTTTTATTGCTGCATAAGACATTACCATAAGTTCAGTGGTTAAAAAAAGCACAAACTTACTAGTCACAATTTCCTTGGGTTAGGAGTCTAGGCCTAATTAGTTGTAAACTCTGCTCAGGGTCTCACCAAGTTGAAGGCAGTAAGTCTGTATAGTTAACTGTGGAAATGACAGAGAAAACACAATCAAAGAGGAGAGGTGTAGCTCAATAGGTACTCTTTAGTCATTTCAAGGTAAGGAAAAGGCATTTCAGGTACAAAGCATGAAGGTGTGCAGCCAGGTTGAGAGGCTGTTTGCCATGCAGTTTGAATAAATACAGGGTCTTGACAGATTAAGGAGGACAGCTAGGACATAGAACTTAAGACATCATCATGGGCAGGAAGCACTGATGACGTTTGTGAAAGAATATTAAAATTAAATTCCCAGAGGCCAAGTTATGCACAGAAAGTAGCTGACCCCATAAAAACAATAAAAATTTCTGCATAAATAAGCACAACTGAAAAGAAAAAGTCACAGACAAATTGACAACAGAGTGAGAATAGTCAACGGAAAACAAGCAGACAGTAAGAAAAAGCAACAGAGGTTATACATTAAACTTAGTATCATCATTAGAGAATTTGAAAATTAAAATAGCAAAATATAATTTTTGGCTATGAAATTGTTAGGATAACTGCTATTTAAAATAAGGATATTCATCCTCAGGCAATTTTTTTTTTTTTTTACATTTTGTTTACTACATACTCTGATTTCCTCATTCAACCTATTTTCTTAATTTTCCCCCTTTACTGAGGTAACACTGGTTTCACAACACATTTGATTTAGGATAATAGTTTCACATCCCCTAAGATATATGCACTACCTCACCCCCACTGTCCAACCACCCATAGTTTTTTTCCCTAGACCACTGAGCCTCCTCCATTGTTTGTTCACACCCCCTCTAGTAGCCTCAATTCTGCAGTTATATTTCCAAGGCCTATTTTTGGCTTCGTTTTGTCAATTCCTTTATTTAAAAAAAATATTTTTGTCTGTATTTCAAATGAATGAAACTATATGGTATTTGTCTTTCTCCTTCCGACTTGTTTCATTTAGCACAATCTTCTCCAGAGCCACCCATTTTTGCAAATCACAAGAGTTCACTCCCCACCCCCCTTTTTTAAAATATAGTAAGTAGCATTCCACTATGTATATATTCATCCACTGCTGTGTCAATAGATACTTTGGTTGTTTCTATACCTATACAGATTCTTAAAATAACTGGAAATTTCTAGTCATTTTAAGAAATGGAGGTAAATATGATGAAGAGAGAGGTAAATAACTGGACATGTCAACTATTTTAAAATATAAAAACTCCAGTGAAAAGCAATCATCCCTGCTCACTCACATCACTCCCAAAGCAACCGCTTTCAGTTATTAGTTGATTCTTCTGATATTTACCTCCATATTTCTAACATTCACATTGTTGTCCTTAGAGTTATCAATTTTAGCAATTATATATTAATTTCCTGTTAATGTGGACTTGTGGGTTCAGCTCTCCAACACTATCCTTTGTCTACCTCCTCTCTCCTCTTTTTCATACACTTGTTACGAGTTTAAACAGTTCAATAGAGCAGCTTTTCTGCTTCCTTGTGTCTGTGCAAGCAACTTCTCCACTCCTTTTCCTATGAAACCCATCCTTTTAAAATGTAAAAAGAAAAAATTCAAAAGACAGTATTTTATGATTATATGTGTACTTTTGGAGTTAAGGTGGTATACTAAAGATTAAATATCTTTTTTTGCACTATTTTTCCCCTTAAATTAACAATTAAATAATGGTTTCATATTTTATTTGTATAGCTTTTTTATGTACCTGGTGAAGTTTCCTTTATTCTCCAACATTGTCAAAAAGCTATAAATAACTCAAATACTCAAGCACATTAAATAGACAATTTCCATTTCTACCTCTCTTCCCCCACGTCTCCATCCCACACAGCTCCAACCTTACTCTTATCTAGACCAGCTGTTCTTTGGGTTATTGCTGAGTTGTATCCTGAAACTTCCTTTTACTGCACCCCCGTATGAATCTCTTGCTCTAAATTCCATGTATTCTTTTTTAGCTTATGCCCTCTTTTCGGAAAAACACATTTGTCAGTAGTTTCTGAAATGACATACACAGGAGAGAAGTTGCTTTTCTTCCTTATTACTCTGTCTGGAAACATTTTTATTCTTTTCTTATACTCGATTGGGTAAACTCTATGTTCACATTTGATTGGCAGGGTATACAGGTTGTATTGACTTCTAATAAAAAATTTACTGTCAAAATTTACATCACATCACTTTGCTAATTTTAGTATTCTTTTGGAAAGTCTGGTATCATTTGAACTTTTTCTGCATGACAAATTTCTTTTCAGAAGCTTTTTGATTTTTCCCCCCCGATATTCTACCACTTTGTGATGACTTGGCATCTATGGTTTGGTAGTCTATCTCTAGACTCTGGTAAATAGTCTAATATTGGTTCTTTAGTTATTTCTATTTGTTTGTTCCTTTCTGTCTTTCTGGAACTCATATTTGGTCAGCTGAAATAGGGATTGCCACATGGGTGGGAATGAAAAAAAGAAAAGTCTAGGAGCACAGGATATGACACAATCTCTAGTTATTCTAATTATAAAGGTATTTAAAATACTGACAACATTTCTGGAAGTTAGGTGAGGAGATTCTAGACTGGATTTCCAGGAATAATTTCAAGAAAATGACCAAATGGATGTGCGGGGAGGAGGTGTAGGTTACAGCTGTCACCTCTGCCACAATAAGGTATGGAATTAAATGAAGCTATTCTATAGAATAGAGTGACATAGGAGCGACCCTGATTATGGGGTCATGATTGCCACTACTGCAATGCCTCTTGTTCCTACAAGACCTAGTGACTGGACACTAGAGCGTTACTGTAGACAAATCCAAAGGCTTGATATCTGTGTCAGCCAGCTGTGAAAACTGCAACGGGGTGATGGCCCTGCCTCACATTCCCTTTCAAACATCAAATGAATGAAAGAAATTATCTTACACGTGATTATCTTACACCTTGACTAGAAATGCAATTTTTGGTATTCTAACCTCTACAGAACAAAGAAACTCCCCAGAAATTTGGCACAGAAGGGCCATGTCCCCACAACCAGCACATATGTGCAGAAGGGCAGATGTTTTGCACAGCATCTGCAAAGGGGGTGAGAGCTACTGTGTGGATAAGCCTGACTAGGGTGGTCAGGGGTCATCAGCTGGAGCAGCACTAAGGTCCGACATGACATGAGTCACACGTTTTTCTTTTTTGAAACAGAGAAGAACATTTCACTTATCTAAAGTACACCGAGCCTCATTCCACAGAGGACTGGAGGGACAGAGAAGAGGTGTAAGTTGGTAGAGAAAGGGTCATTCTTGTTAGCATTAACCTAACTATATAGAGCTATGAAAAGATTTGTTTTACCCCGTTGAAACTTGGTAGATAGGTATGGACAATGAGAGCTACGATTCATATAGCCAAGGGTTCAAATTTATAGGAGGCAACCCAGTGAGCAGTCCTGACATTTCTGATCAGCAGCATAAAAATGAGAGGATAACCATTAAAACAAAAATCACATGTAAGCTGTTTTTAACATAAGGAATCTGAGTCACTGACTTAGAGATGAGCTAAAACATGAAGATCTTCAGGTAAACCAAAGATCCAAATCTTGCATGTCTTTACAATTGTAGATGCCAATGAAAATACAGTCATGTCCTTAAATGGAGGCGTATACATATTTGGAGATAACTATTACAGTTCACAATTCATAACATGTTTATACTTTCCAAATAAGCTGCTTAAAGCCCACCTTACAAAGACATGTGCCTAGTTTCTTCTTGTGCATTCAGATTTCAATACTTTCATGTTTCTCAAAACTCCTTTGATTTTCATCTGCATCAATGAAAAACTCCCTTCTCAATCTGTCCATGATTCCTTTTACTAGGAAGAGCTAATTAGGAATACTTGAGATTTTAAGACTCCAGACAAGAGTCTGCCTGCTAAATATATGAAATAGGTCAAAATACATTAAATTATATTTTAAAAGAACACAGGTTACAGAATTTTAAGCAACCATCAAATAATTGCCATATTCATTAACCAAGGTTATGTAAAAGATAAAAATGACAGGCTTGAATATCCAGACATTCAAATGAGAATATTTAAGGCTTAATGGATTATTTACAATCAGTTTTTCATACTTCTAAATTGTATACACCAATGAAACTGATTCTCTGCTAGTTTTCCCATATGATAGTGGTGGACAGCTAATATTTTTGACATTTTCCCCAGCATGGAGCCTGTATTCCTCACACTTTGGTAAAGGTCACTTCCCAGATTCCACAAGGCTAGACATTTGACTAAAGTGTCTACCACATAAGACAATAATGCAGAAACGGTCAGTAGCAGCATCAGGATGCTGCTGGCATTTCATTTTGCCAGTGTCGTCAGCAGCAGCTTCCAGGGTTCTAGAACTGACTCACAGTGCTGTGCTGTGCTGTAGTTCTGGAACTTGGTCTTCGAGGCACAACCTGTTCTGGTTGGTAGCACTTCCACAAAGTCTGTATTCAGTATCTCCCTTCCTACCTGAATCATTTTGGCAGTTCTTGAGCTGATCTGTGCTATCTCGCTATGATGAACAAAAGACTAGCACAACATTCCCTAGAACTAAAGGTATGTCTGTTTCAGAAAGGTCTCAAGGATTCTCTTGAGGCAAATAACTTGACTCTGATCAGTTCAGGCTGCTGTGGAGCAGAGATGGGGTCCTTTTTGGGTTGCTGCTGTCATCTTGAACTGAGCCAAGTGATGGGTCTCATCCAGCCCCAGTAAGCAAGAAGCTTGGTGCTCATGGAAGGGGTATACTTCACATCCTAGTTCTTTACTGCCACCAGCCAGAAGATGGGGTATAGCTATTTATAATGTGTTTAGTCTTCACTCTGCTGTTTGAAACTGTTTTCAGTGCAAATAAATTCCAGAGACTTTATGCCAGGATGTAAGAGTTCTGTTTCACTGATAATCAAACTGATATCCATCACATGGTTGATAGATAGCCACCACCAATTAAATGAGAGAAAGCAACTGAAAGAGTAAGTGAACTCATTTTATTTTCTTCCCAACTGATGAACCAGTATTAGTAAACTAAGAGCTCAATGACATTCTAGCCCTGTACACAGGAAAATTACTGTCCTGTTTGACATTGCCCAGGGTACCACAGACTCAAGCAATCCCCAGCTTCAGCTTCCCAGGTAGCTGGGATTACAGGCATGCGCCACCACGCCCAGCTATTATTTTTTTGAAACTAGGTCTTGCTACGTGCCCTGGGCGGGACTCAAACTGCAATCCCTGGTTCCAACGGCAGCTTCCTAGGCTGCTGCTTACAAGCATGCGCCACCGTGCCCGGCCTGTCCTGTTTTGAAATTACCACTAAACTGCTGATACATCATTAATAATCATTACTATAAAGCTTGTACACTATAAACTATTCTATTCATCCTATGGACATTTGTTACTTACTAGGAAAGTATTGGTTTTTCTTACAAGTTTAATAAGCAATGTTATATTTTGATTGTCAGTCACAACAACTGACATTAAAAGAATGAAAAAAATGGACATAAATTCTATTAAAATATATACAAGGCTCCATTGTCTAAGTCTTATACATAAATGCTCAACCTAGAATTTCCCAGAAATGCTCACACAATGTAAAAATGTCTGAACTATGATTACACTATTTTCTGAAAACCTATCTATATGCTGTTGTTTTAAAATTATCCATGTTAGTTTGGGTTCTCTGAGAAACAGATTTTAAGATGGGATTAAATGTGAAGAGTTTGTTAGGGAGGCATTTGTTACTCTTAAAAGGGAGGAACAGGAAGTCTGAATCCTGTGAAGAGGAGGGAAGGAAAGGAAAACTGAATAGGAAGTCTTAGATAATAGTGCAGTCCTAAGAAAATTCTGAGCATGGTAGAGTCTTTGGCCAGTATCACCATCAATGGCAGATAAGGGGAAACGGCCAGCTGGCTCATTCACTGTAGCCCTGCCATCTCATATGTGGCTGGGAACTGCCTGGCGACTGTGTCCTCAGTAGGAAGTCTGTGGTGGATCCCATTAGACAATAACTGCAGTTTTAGTTTTTCCCACAGGAGATCTGCTGGGTCATCTTTTCTAAGTCTTCAGATTTGTTTTGATACTATTTGAAAGCTGTCATGAAATATGCTACTACTAATAGAGGTTGAGGATTCTATTCTCTTCAGTTTGGTTGTTACATATTTACAGGAGTTTTTGAAGCATGTCTCTATTCATATTCATTAGTGTAGAACACAAGCACAACTATTTAATATGAAATAATTTAGTACTTCTGGGAACATTAACTTAAGCAAAAACCTTAAATTACAGAATATAAAGGAATTTAGCTATTACTTAAACAGCATACCAAGTGACTACAATTAGGAGAACAAATGTTGATCAAGAGAGACAAGTGGTATAAAAACTGAATTGTACCAATTACCACACTAATTTGTTTCTGGGGAAGAATATATTTTTAAAGTGTGTAAATTTCCCTGTAATCTTTTTAGATAATATTACACTTACAATTTGCATCACATACCATGAGTTCTCTAAATTTTACCTTTGTCTCTGCAAACTCTTCTTCACCAGTAGTTTAAACATATCTTAGGGGCTAAGGGACCAACCTCTGTACTAAGTTAGGCCAAAGGATAGTAAAGAAGAACTTAAGGGAGTCCAGCAGTTCCTGTCCTTCCTTCTAGATCTGTAACTAGACCTGATTTTCTCAACCCAGTTATCTAAGGGCCAAAGGGTAAGAACTTCTGCATCATCAAAACTGACCAAGCTGGTCCATTCTATCTCAAGCTTTTCTTTGCCCTCTATACTTATGTTTTATATTTAATAATGTATATTTCAATTCAGGTCACCCACACAAATAATTACTATTTTGCAATTAGTGGCTTTAAAGTTTTAATATTTCAGTTCAAGTATTTAAAATTTTGGTTTCTCAATCTTATCCTCCAGGAAATTGAGACTTAGAAAAATACATTTATGATTTAAGGTTAGCTAACACTCAAAGGTATATGCTATGCACTGCTTCAAGTGGTTCACACATATTTTGTTCATTTAATCTTCTCAAATGCCCTGTGAGGTAAGAGTATTATTATCTCTGATTTATATATATGGAAGCACAAATAGTCACAGAGTTGCTAAACAGCAAAATTCAGATCTGAACTCAAGAAACCCATTTCCAAGTAAAATATTTTCTGTTATTACTGTGGCCTTCTCAAACTATAGTGTACTACTTCATTCACATTTAAATAGCCATTATTACCTAGCACATGGTAGCATAATCATTTAAAAAGTTTTATTTACACACGCATTTTACAAACTGATTAAACTGAAACATGATGAAGCTAGTTCGCAGTTTCTGCCATCACTTATATGTCCCAATACATTAAAATTAATAAGTTCTAATAGAGAAACATTTTCCTAGTCATAGCTTTTCATTTCTAGTTCATAGCTATATACTGTCCCCCAAATCATCACATATATATTTATACACACTATAGAAATTAAATAATTTAAAGGATACAGGAAAGATAATCAAAAATAAGTTATGACACAGTACATAGTCAGAAAAAGTAGTAAGGTTAAAGAATATGTGGCTCAAAAATCAATGCAGCGTCCTTTTCGTTCCCAATCTCCATATCGGGTAGGTTCTGGGCCCCTGGGTCCACCTTTTTCTTTGGTAACAGGATTAACATCATCTGGAAATTCTAAAGAAAGAAAAAAAAAGTGGCCAAGAGACAAGAGAAGAATATTAATTTTTATTCTGAAGGATCAATTTTGAAGAGAGGATTGCAAATTTACACCATTTATAAGGAAGATTCAACTGACTAGGTTACTACACATTTAAAGAAATGAACTGTGGTTCTTTTTCCTGAGTTCAAGAACCCACTATAGGGATACAATTTTCATACTGAATTAACTTCACTACCTGTGTTTAGTGACTTACAATTCCTGGGGCACGCTCAGGTCCCAACCTGGAAGTACTGCCTATGAAATGGTAGGCTACCATAAAAAAGAAAGGGCTGCAGAAAATACGCAGTATAAATTCTTGGTCTCACATTTCTTATCAGTAAAACTGGGACAGTAATACCTGCCTTAGTGTCTTCAACATTAAAAAAATGCAGCTTTCACTATCACTGTGTCACCTGAAGACAGATATTCAGATGCATTTAAGATTCTGTTCCACCCCAAACCTACCATTAAGGCAGAGGAGGGCATTATTGCTGGAGGTATAAAGAGTGCTAATTTTGCCTTCCAAGAGAGGGTAGGGGCCAACCCCATCCATGATGGTCTAAGACGCGTGTGTTATTCGAGAAGCTACCGAAGTCCTAGATACTACAGTCATTTCTGGTGGTAGAGATTGCTAAATGTGATTAGTTCATGTATATCAGTCTGGTGGAGACCCTTCATGCTGAAAGCCAAATCAACCTAATTAAGGCTGATAAGAAAGTAGGAAAATAGGTAGGTTCATGTAAAACTGATTGAAAAGGGGAACCCTGTAAAGCTGCTAGTTGCACTTGAGTGGCAGTTAAGGACTATGGCCAAGAAAGTCACTGAGGAATACTTCAAATGCAAGAAATAAATGAAAACACCCGATCTGGTCTTCAAAAAAACAAAACGAAACAAAACCTTGCAAAAATAAAAAATACAAGGTAATGCATGTAAAGGGTCTAGCACAGTACCAGGGACATAAGAAGATTGGATTAATTTTCTCTATTAATACTATTGTTCTTCACCATAGGGTTCTGGCTTTGTTTGTTCTTAACTTGTTAGCTGGTACTCACAATAATGGTCATTAATAGCTATTAATACTCTGCATTCACAAAAGGAATATCTATCAGGTGTCAGAGACCACTTCTGAATAATTAATATACATATTAACTCAATTTATTCTCATAATAATCCAATGGCAGAATTAAGGAGACTTTATATTTACTGTGAAGAAACTTTTATGTTCTTAAAGAACTGCTTGTCTTATTTCCTCCAAAGAAATCTCTAATAGAAGTTTCCCCCATTGCCTACCCCTACCCCTGCCCCAATATCTCTGGGGCTCCCTGTGTGTCTCAGTCAGTTTGGGCTACCATAAAGAAGTCTCACATTTTGGGTGTTTAAACCCACTGTTTACCTGTAGTTCTGACTGCTGGGAGTCTGTGACCAGAGTGCCAGCAGCACTGGTCCAACTGCAGGCCCTGACTTGCAGATGGCCTCTTTTTGCCATGTATTCATATATAGAAAGAGCAGCAAATATCAAGGTCTCTGCTGTCTCCAGTAAGCACACTATTTTTTCATGGGTCCCCACCCCCAGGACCTCATTTAACCCTGGTTATCTTCCAAAGGCCTTGTCTCCAAATCCCATCACATTTGGGGGTTAAAGTTTCAACAAGTTATTTCAGGGGGACACATCAATTCATAGCTCGAAGGAGAGAAAGGGTCAAGTTATTCCTGCTACTTGTTGCTACTTCCAGTCCCTCATTCTACCACCAAATCTCTACAGTGAATTCTTTTGAATTCACACATTGCATACACTGTTCAATGCTTTTCTCTAGTCTTAAAATAAATTCAAAGACTCCTATCTTTTTTTTGGATGAGGTCCATAATTTATAGGTTCATCTCTCCCATCAACCTTAATATTAGTATCATAATAATGAATCATCATATACTGGGGCCACAGAGGTCCCCAATCCTTTGTCTAATAATTTGCATCTCCACTTCTACCACCTACTTGGATTTTATTATCTCTTGAGTGTGTGCTTTTTCCAAATCCCACAAGCTCTGGTTCTTTTCTCTGACCACAGCCTCCTAGCCTTTAAACTCCCCTCTTCCTCATGTTTGTTTAACTGATTTTCACTCTCATTATACTTTACAGCTGGCTAAAACATTTGATTCAAATTATCATGACACTGGTTCATACTCCCTCCCATCCTAGAGGAAAGTAACAGTTTTATAATTCATCTATTTCTTGTCTCCCAAGACTCCAGTCTAACCTGCAAGAAGGCTGAAATAATCCTCTCTAGAAAAGAATCCCTCCTCCACATTACACTAAGTCAAAGTCAGACACAAATCTCTATATATTGCACAATTTCATGGTCTAAAATCTTAAAAGAAGCAAAATCATACTGACAAAAATCAGATTAATGGTTGCAGGGTGATGGGAAAATGAGCCTAACTACAGAGGCAGGAAGGACTCTACTGGGACAAACTTTTTATACTTTGTGTTGGTTACATGACTCATGGTTTGTTAAAATTCACTGAACTGTTTCCTTAAAATGGATGGATTTTAGTATATAAAGATGGCATTTTATTTTTTTTTAATTTTTAAAAAATAATTTATGTATATATAAATTTCACATCTCTGTGATCTCTGGGGTTCACCCCCCCTCCCTGACCCCATTCTGTCAACCCCCACAAGTTGTGCACTTCAATTTGGTTGTTGGCTTGTTTTGACTTTTCTTCATGGCTTTTTGTTTATCTTTCCCATGTCCCATATAGTAGCGAAATCATTTGGTTTCTGTCTTTTTCTTTTTGACTTGTTTCTACTAACATGAATTCTTTTAATATGAATTCTTTTAACATTTTGAACTTAAAATGTTATCATAAAATCATCCAATTTGTCATTTTTAATTGATGAGTAATATTCCATTGTGTATATATACCACATTTTTTTCATCCAGTCATCTGTTTTGACATTTCGGTTGCTCCCATGTCTTTGCAATTATAAATTTATGGCAAGCCTACGGCAAACATCACCTTAAATGGAGAAAAACTAAAATCATTCCAATTAAGATCTGGAACAAGGCAAGGATGCCCACTCTCCCCACTACTTTTTTTTAACATTGTACTGGAAGTTTTAGCTAGGGCAATAAGACAAGAGAAAGAAATAAAAGGGATACAAGTAGGAAAAGAGGAGCCGAAGCTATCATTATATGCAGATGACATGATTCTCTATATAGAGAACCCCCCAAAAAATCCATGGAAGAACTACTTGAAATAATAAACCAGTTCAGTAAGGTAGTTGGATACAAAATCAACACACAAAAGTCAGTAGCTTTCCTATACGCAAAAAAACAAGAAGAGGAAGAAGAAATTAAAAAAGCCATCCTATTTACCATTGCACCAAAAACAATTAAATACCTGGGAATAAACCTAACAAAGCATGTGAAACATCTACACAAAGAAAACTTTAAAAAGCTGCTAAAAGAGATAGAAGAAGATGTAAGCAAATGGAAAGACATTCCCTGCTCATGGATTGGAAGAATTAATCATCAAAATGGCCATTCTTCCAAAAGCAATCTGCAGATCCAATGCAATTCCCATAAAAATTCCAATGACATTCTTTAAAGAGAGAGAAAAACAATTACAGAAGTTCATATGGAATAACAAAAAACCTCGAATATCAAAAAGCCTCCTGGCCAAAAAAAGAGAGAATGGAGTGCCAACTATTCCAGACTTGAAGTTATACTACAAAGCCATAATAATTAAAACAGCATGGTACTGGTACAACAACACACGATCACACCAATGGTACAGAATTGAGTGCTCAGAAATAACCACACATATATAGTCAACTAATCTTTGACAAAGGGGGGAAAATTTACATTGGAACAAAGATAGCCTCTTCAATAAATTGTGCTGGGAAAATTAAATTAAGACCTGCAAAAAAATGGACCAAGACAACATTCTCACACCTTGTACAAAAACCAACTCAAAATGGATAAAAGACTTAAATGTCAGACCTGAAACCATAACATACATAGAAAAAAACTTGGGAAAAACCCTCCAGGAAGTACAATTCAGAAACCCCTTTCTGAAGATGATATTTTAGTGAACCTGACTGAAAAGAATCTCATTCAAAAATGCTTTAGTGCCTTTTTCAATGTCCACTGCATAAAGTCCACGCAGACCTGGCACTTCAGGCCCTCTTAGACTGGAGTCAAAGCTATCTTTCTAGCCCTGTATTTTATGAACCCACTCTGTATACTTTGTATTGTGGCTTGGAAGCCTACTAGTTGTGTCTTACTTGAGGTTTATACCCCAGTCTTTCTTTCACCAGAGCTTTCTTTTTGAAACATTTCCCACGACTCCTTATCTACTTGTCAGACTCCTTATCTACTTGTCACAACTTTACTCAAATGTTACCTCTTGTGTCTGATTTTTTCCTGTGTTATCTCTCATGCCAGATATCACAGGATGTTGTGTTCAGAATTATGTAATTTTTTTCTTAGTCATCTTTGCACTAAACAGGACACCTAGCTGCAAACAAACTTCCTCTATTATATTAATAATGAAATCTTCTCTAAGGGGCAACCTCTAAATTTTTCTTGGAATGGTTTACTTCCCTGGTACCATTATTGAAAAGACCATCCTTTCTCTACTGAATTGTCTTGGCACACCAGTTAAAAATGAACTGATCATGTATGCCAGGGTTTACTTCTGGGATTGCTGTTGTGGTATCAGATGTTTTTTCAAATTTACTTTCCCACAGACAAACAAAATAATTTCTCAACTTGATATTGACTTTGTATGCAATTCATGAAAGATGAGTCTGTAATAACATTTATTTTACTATATAACTTAAAGAACACATGTCTTTCCTCTATTTACAGAAGCAGTCTTTTCTATAAAGACCTCTTCTCCCATTTCATCCTTTAAAATAATTTTTTATTAAAGTAACATTATATTGTGACATTAAAACTTTCAGGTGTGCATCATTATAAATCAATATCTGTATAAACTACATTGTATGATGTTTTAAGGAAATATTTTCTCTCAGACTTTTGTGCTTTGCTAAAGCCACCTCAAAAAAATTATCTTAGATAATAAAAATTTTAAAAAGTTTCCTTTTAAAAAAGTCTTCTTTCTGGCTGATTGATCTGGTTATCAGATTAGACTGGGCAAAGTGCTATCAATTAAAATGTTTACTGAGCAAAAAACAAAACCTTTTATATTTCAGAAAGAGTTTAGTCATAGGTAGTAGCTGCATCTTCTACTGATGTCATCTTACCTAGGATGGGTAAACACATTCACAATAGGACATATCTTGTATTTGTGTATGTTCTGTCATCAAGTGGCTCTTTATTTTTTTTCCACAGGATGGGGATAATTTATATTAAATAAATGGAATTAATGAAGCCTACCAGTATCACTGCCCTGGGGGTACTTCACTTGTTTCCTGTATCCTCACAACTCCACTTTCTGCCTCAGTTTGCTCAAATGGGTTTTTGTTATTTGTCAGCAAAGACTCAATTCACATATTTTTCTCATAAGAATGATAGAGTAAACAGTACAATCAATCACTGGTAGGGAGCCGGGCACGGTGGCTCGTGCTTGTAAGCTTCAGCCTATGAAGCGGCCAGGGATCGCGGTTCGAGTCCCGCCTGGGGCCCGTAGTGAGACCTGGTTCCAAAAAAAACAGCTGGGCGTGGTGGCACATGCCTGTAATCCTAGCTACCTGGGAAGCTGAGGCTGGGGATGGCTTGAGTCCGTGGTACCCCAGGCAACGAGAGCCTGCGGTTCCACAGGCAAAAATAGCGACACCTAGTCTCAAAAAAAAAAAATCACTGGTAGGGGCTTGGAAATCTATTTTTTACACCCACACATATTGATGGTCTATATAATAATTTTACTCACTGCTGAAGTATGCTTTAGTATTTTTAATAAAATAGTTATAACTGAAAATAGGTTTCTTTTGCTTTTCTTCTTAATAAAACATTTTGATAATTTAAAAATTAAGAAAGGAGTTTAATTATACTCACTTGTCAGTGGTTCTCTCTCTAGATTGGTATCTTCTGGGGCATCAAAACGACCGACTGGTAACTTTGGTTTCTTAAGGGATTGTTTGACAGTTTCAGACTTTCCTCTTTGAGAACTTGTTTTTCTCGAAGACTGACACACAAGGGGTGATCCTAGCAGATTAAAGACAGTGAGTGAACAGGAACTTTTATTTATTCTATTTAAAAAGTGTAATAATTTAACTTATTTTTAGTTTACACATTCACATATTATCAAAGTTCAAAAACTACAACAAACAGACATACTCTGAAAATTCTTCCTCTTGTCCCTAGTTTACAGTCATTTCCTTTTCTTGGAGGCAACCAAGCTTATCAATTTGTAAAGAAGAGCTTCAAAATAAGTTATCCATCTGGAAGTGATAAGGACTAAATTTTTATATTTAAATTCTAATCATAGCCCACTTTCCCTGCCAACTAAACATTTAAAAAATGTAACCAGGCATCTCCCATGTATAAATAAGATAAAATTTTACACGTCTGAGATAATTTATTATAGAAGCAGTGGGAAACTGAAGTAAACACTTACTAATTAGTTGTTTGACTTTTGTCAAGCATTATATATATATAATTAGGATATTAATGACAGGTATTTGATTCGTATTCTCACCTCCAACCTACGTCATGCTTTAAAAATTGTAATTATACATATACACACGCTTATTTACACACACACAAATATCTGTATATATACAAGTGCTTTTGTGTATACATAAACACAGGCACACTCAACTTGGAATTCATATGACTTGGCTGTAAGACTATATAAAGTTAGTGATACATACAAACTGCTTTAACACTGTCAAAATAGCACATCCGGACAATCATTTGCACATCTACTGTATACAGTTTAGTGACTAGCAAATCTGTTAAATGATCACGTGGAATTAGAAACTAGCTTTCTCCCATAGATCCAAGAGCCCCACAAAATATAAAGATTAAAAAAAATACATAATTGAGTATTTTAATAAAGCCATGACAATGATATATAGAATTAATATAGTTTTCTTCCTTTTACATACTCGTTATAATAACACTTCATATTTATGGCACCAACTGGCTGAGGAAAGTTCTGTGGATTAACAAGAATTTCTATACACACTGAAAATACATATCTAAGTTTTTTACTTATTAATTGATCAGAACACAGAACATTTTATATTCTATCTCACACTTCAATATCTAAGGGCATATTTTAGTTTTTCATATGTTCTCATAATACTTAAACACACTAAAAGGCAGATGAGAAAAATCCAGCAACAGTGATTTACAAGGTAGTATTATTTTTATTTAGAAACTAAATGGTAAACAGTAACCTGAGTTCTTACTGTTCACCTAATAATCTGATGTTGATTTTTTGTGGGTAAATACTTAGGGAAATATACTGAAAATTTTGGTGAACATAAATCATGTACAACTGAAAGACTGAAAGACTTAGTCCAAATCATAGGGTTTTTATTCCTATGTAGTAAGCACAAAACTTCAAGTAAAATTTAAAAAATACATATTTATATAAAAAAAGAAATACATATACTCTATCTAGTCATAAAGTAAAATAAAGAACCTCCAACATCAAAGTAGATCTAAAAAGTAGCCAGAAAAAAAAACAGATTACCAATAAAGGAATAAAAGTTAACAGGCAGATAGATGATTTCCCAAATAGATGTAATGAAGGTCAGAAGTTAGAGTTATGAGAAAATGATACTCATTGATACTATTTTTAAAAAACAAGAAATTAGCTTTCCAGATTAAATGTAAAATACATAAAAAATGATAATCTTTACTATAAGACTGTTACCAAAGGAACATTTAAAGAACATACTTTAAGAAAGTAGTCCCAGATGTAAAGTCTAAGCTAAAAAAGTATAGAGAGGAAAAAAAAGTTTTATATATTGATAGTATAAAACAAAAACATCATTGATTTGTGAGGTTAACAAAACCACAGTCCTACTCAAAACACACACACACAACACACACACACACACACACACACACACACACAACACACACATCTCTACCCCTAAAAAGTTGAAGAACAAAGTAGAGGAGTGAATGTAAAAATACTTTTAAGTTGTGTAATGTTTAGAAGACAGTAAAGATATTCATTAACCTTAGACTTCCTTACGTATGCTTTTGGATTTCCAAAGTAAAGAATAAAAGATAATGTGTCTCTTTTGAACCATCAGAATAAAAAGGGAAAACTTTCAATTTAAACAAAGCATGACAAACAGAAGATGCAAAAAAAAAGTTGGAAGTCAATTATATCAGTAATTTTAAAATATAAACAAACTCTCCAGTTTTGAAAAGGTATATACTTCCAGCAGGTGAGAAGTAAGCACAAGAGATTAAGATGAGGGCTTGTGGGTGACAAGGTGGTGGGAGAACCTTGGGGTATATTATGATGTAAAAAATATATACATGTGCAATAAATTAAAAAATAAGGGAAAAAAGGTATATATATTTTCAGATTACAAAGAAAAATATAAAATCCAGTCATTTACTTTTAATGAGGATACTCATCATCATATTAAAAAAGGACAAATATTACAGACTGAAGGTTGTGTGCCCTCCAATATTCATGCTAAAATTCTAACCCCTACTGTGATAGCACTGGGATGTGGGGTCAATGGGAGGTAATTAGGTCATGGGAGTGGAGTTTTTTACAATGGGATTAGTGCCCTTGTAAGAAAAGCAAGCTTGCTCTGCTTTCTGCTCTCTGCCATTTGAGGATACAATAAGACTGTCACCTGCTAATCAGGAAAGGTACTGGCACCTTGGCTCTGAAGTTTTCAACCTTCTAACCTCTAGAACTGAGAAATATATGTTTGATGTTTAAGCTACCAGTTTAATTTATTCTTCCAGCCTGAACGAAGACATGTGAGAGGACTCACAGAAAATGGAACAAAAAATCCCCAAAAACAAACAAACAGAAAGCACACTAAGATAAAGGACACAAGTGGAAGACATAAAACAACCAAAAGTTAATTCTCTTAGAAGACTAAAACTACTTGTGAAGTCCCTGGAAAGGATAATTAAAACAATAGATGATAACATAAATAATGTGACAACATAAACAATACAAGGAAAAGAGTATATTATGATACAGAGGAGAAATGAGAAAAAAAAAAATCTAACAACAAACCCAGAAACTAAATACTTATGTATCCTCTACCTACACAAAATGAGTAATTTTCTTCAAAAATTTTATTCCTCAAAACTGATTTAGGAAGATCCTAAAAAAGAAAAAAAAATTATTCCATAATATAATAATCATTACAGAAATTAAATTAGTCATTTTAAGTCCTTCCTCAAAGAAAAGAAAAATTAACATAGTTTCACAGGTGAGTTGTACCAAACATTTAAGAAATGAACCATTTCAATATAACAAAGAAGGGATCAAAGATACTCAAATTCATGTTACTGAGGTGAAAAGATACTCAAATTCATTGCATGAGGTTAGTTTAACTTTAATCTTACATTAATTAAAAACTTTAGTGGAAATTGTAAGAGAAGAAAATCAGACCAGCTGCTAAACAAAAATTAGCATATCAAGTCCAACATGAGATTATAAAATTGTCATCATAATTAATTTGTAGACCTAGGAATACAAGAATGTTTCTGCACTAGAGAACTCTGTAATTCCATAACTAACAGATTTAAAGGAAAAAAAGATAAAATTATATAATCAAAGAAGATGAGGAAAAAAGAATTTAGGAAAATTTAACTGACTCTTTGAAAAAAAAGGTAAAACATAAAGAAACCAAAAATGTTTTAGAAATAGCAGGGTACTTCCTCAATCTAATAAAGGGCACATCTATAGCTAATACCACACTTGATAAAATACAAACCCTTTCCATTTATAACGACCAATATAATTATGTCTGCAACCACCATTCAGAAAACATGATACTGGAAACCTGAGAATGGACAGAACAACCAGAGAAAAGAAAAAGCATTAAGATTTGAAAGAAATTACATTTTTGTTATTTGCAGATAATGAGTGTCTATCCTGCAACAAATCTGTCAAAATCTGCAAATAAATTAATAAAGTAATTTAGTTTATTGGATAAGTCAACTGTTTCATAAATAAGCAATGAAAGTAATTAAAAATTATTAACAGTATTTATTTATTTTGAGACTAGGTCTCGCTATTTTTGTCTGTGGAACCACAGGCTCTTGTTGCCCGGGGTACCACAGACTCAAGCCATCCCCAGCCTCCGCTTCCCAGGTAGCTGGGATTACAGGCACGCGCCACCACGCCCAGCTATTTTTTTGGAACTAGGTCTCGCCACAGGCCCCAGGCGGGACTCGAACCGCGATCCCTAGCCCCAGCTACTTTATAGGCTGAAGCTTACAGGCACAAGCCATGCTGCCCAGACTATTAACAGTATTAATCAAAAATCTTAAGAGGAACTTTGGGTGGGCTTAACTGAAAATCAAGATTTATTATAAAGATGTGGTCATTAAAACACAAGGTATCAACACAAGAATTGACAAATAGATCAAGTGAACTGAAAATAAATAAACCTACACACAAGGTATATGTCCACTTGATTCATGTTAGCTGCCATTATATCAGTGGAGAAATGGTACAATACACAGAACTGGTTAATGATAAAAAAAACTGTTCTCATGCCTCATGTCATACATGAAAATAAATGCCTGGTAACTAAAGGCTTCAGCATAAAAAGCAAAACTATAGAACTTTTATAAGAAGATCAAGAATATCTTTATGCTTTTAGGCAAGCAAGGCTTTCTTAGGACCACAAAGCACTAACCATAAACAAGAACATGAAGATGATTATAATGAAATTGCTACCATTTATCAAAAGACATTCCTTTTTAAACTGTATGATTGTACATGCAAATCCATTATTCTATTCTGCTGCTGGAATTTTCATTTTTAAAGACTCCACAAGAGTGACAAAAATAGCCCACAAATGGAGACACCTAGCTAACTAAAAAAAACTGAGTATTCAAATAAATATAATAATATACATGTGAAATTTTTGACAAGGGTGCCAGGATGGGAAAAGGAGTCTCTTCAAGAGATGGTTGGGAAAACTGTAGATCCCTATGCAAAAGAAACTGGAACTTACCTTACACTACCATATTCATTTAGACATATCTATGTGAATATATGTGAAAGACAACCCATTAAGGATGAAGAGCTGTTTCAATGAAGAGATATTTTACAAAAAAACACCAATATATGAAAAGACAGGGAAATTCTTTAATCAGAGAAAAGCTAAATCACACTAAGCCAAGTCACTAACTCATCACCCTATAGGTGGACAAAAATAAAAATTTCTGACTATTGAATGTTGGTACTTAAGTGACACACACTGCTGGGAGAAGTATAAATTAATTGTAGGAACAGATTATTTATAACTTGGTACCATATTATAAAATTCAAAAATCAACAGTAAGTTCCAGGAATTCATTCACCGCACAAAAGTTCTCACAAACAGACAAAAATGTGTAGCAGTCAAGCCTGGTTTTTGTAGTTTCTGGAATGTTCGCTGGGAGAATGGAAAATCTGTGACATACCCACACAGTTGAAAGCATAATTACAACCTCACACACAGATATGGGTCAGTATCAAAACACAATATTAGTTTTAAAAAAAAAGCAAATATAAAAATTGTATGAAGGCCATTTCTATGATAAAAAGGTTTGCAAAGTTAAGACAACTGCATCAGGAAGCACCACTTGAGCTGCTTGGCAACCGAAACGTTAGCAGGCAGATTAAGGGCAACCTGGAGCCCCCAAACCTTGCATGCTCCAAATAGTTTCTGCCATCTGCTACATAAAGACACTCTTTAATACTGTTAGTATGCAATAATGACAAAAGCAAAAGAATACAGTTTTCCAAGGAAGCACTCAAAGTCACACTTGCCCTCCTGGGTAAATGCCCAGCCAAATGGAGATAGCCTGAAGCAGGGCCGCTGAAGCCCAAAAGCTTGGCACAATTCTAAATTTGGTCGGGAACCACTGGAAATGGTGAAAGGGAACAAGCAAGTCTGGAAGGTACAAAGGCAAGATAAAGGCTGGCACTGCCAGCCTCTCCACAGTTCTCTCACCATGTTTCTTGCCAGTGCCTACATGTCCCCAAAATGCTGGCACATGTCCTAGGATCTCAGCTTCTTCACATTTCTCTCTGCTCCATGTGCCTCCTCCAGCTTTTCTCCCTAAATCCTCTCTGCCTCCTCCAACCTTCAATTGGTGGTGCAGGGACTACGAAATCTCCCTTTTTTAGGTTACACTGACACAGAAATAATTCTGTTCATTAAATTGGAGAATGGGTTCATAAATGTTGCTTTCTTCCTTACACCTTATAAAAACTTCTGCTATCAAATACTACATCCTTAAGTTTTCAATACTAGTGAACTAAGGAAGCTTAATAACAAGAATATTTTAAATACCATTTACCTTCGAGTTTGGATAATGTGGGACTCTCACGTTGCATGACTTATTTCTTAAACCATTAAGATCCTTTTTTCAATTAACAAGAGGCTTGTGTTTGGGGGGAAACGGTTACAAAATGATGAAGAAACTGCACAGAAATCTGGGGCCAATTATTCTAAGGGCAGTAATCAGTTTTCAATTTACACACACAAATTATCCACGACGTCTTACATGAAAACTGCTGCGCATCTTCCGCACTTTAAGTCTGTAACACACCGAGAAAGATGTTCAACCAAAAAGGACGGAAAATGCTGGCTTTTACTGAAAGTACGCATAATTTCTCTATTAATTTCTTGGCTTCTTCTAATGTCTTTGATACTTGTCTTTGGTGCACGTCCACATGTTCTCAACTTCTTTTTACTGTAAACTGTCACAAATTACTTTCGATGTAAGTTAATACAGTAAACAAGTTACTATCATTTCCTAAAGGCTCATTTCTCTTTCCCCCCTAGGGGTGAGCGCACCTGCCACTTCCTAAAACCTCCAGCCCGCGCGCTGCTTCCAGGCCCGAGGAGTGGTGGAAGCAAGCAGCCCTTGCACCTGCAAGGAGTTCGGGGATCTTCGCTCTGTAACCGCACTCGGGAGGTTCCGGGCGCTGAGGGATCAGCCGCGGCCGCGGCCGAGCGCGACTGGAGCGAATCCGCCAAACGCGGGGCCCGCGGGCGCTGGGGACACAGGCCGCTCGCCCTTCCCAGGCATTTCTCACGGCGCCCGACCTTGGCGACCCGCCCGCGGCGCTGCCCCCAACACCCTGCGCCTTACTTGCCGCTCTCCACGCCGCGACCGGGACGCGGCCGAGCAGCCGGGAAAGCCGAGGCACTGTCATGGCGGAGACTCCCACAGCGGTCGGCGGTGGCTGCGGCCCTGGCCCGGCGTAGGGGCGGAGCCAGCGTGAGGTGGGCGGGGCCAGCGTGTGAGTGGGCGGGGCGTCGCGCCTCAGCTACCCGCCAGTAAATTTTGCTACTGGTTCAGACTGTCAGCAGGGAAAGGAGGGGAGGGGCTGGTTTAACTTTCTCACTAAGAGCTCACTCTGATCCCCAAATCCCAATTCGTAACTGAAGTTGGAGGGAGTAATTCTATTAATTCCTCCCAATCTAAGGCAAAAGTCTCCTGGAAGATGTATGCATAGTAGAAAAAACTGAGCACTTTTCTTTTGAAAGAGTAATACGCCTTTTCACTGTTTTTTCTAGATCTCTATTTTTTTCAGTGAATTCCTCATTCATCAGTTTTAATCATTGACCAGATGACCTGAAACATGCTATTTTTTTGTCAAGTGCCCAGCCCAGCTCAGAGAAGGCATTCCAAGAAGCTCTGCCAATACAGTTCTTAAATTCCAATTGCTTAAATGTGTTCAGCACATGTTGCAAACCAGGTTATATATAATTTATGGACATCTTTACTTCCCTAAGAAGTAAAGTAAACTTATGGAAGTCCTTACTTCCATAAGAAGAGTGGAATTTCTATGCCTACTAAAGTGACTTATTCTAGACATCAGGCAATTTCCTTCACTCATTACAGCTGTTTGCTCAGTGGATCCACTAACAATGTAGTCGTGGTGACATGAAGACTTACATTTTTAATGTAGTCTTTTCCCTTTGCCAAGACTCAATGTCAAGCACCACTAATTGTAGTGACCCATCTGATCTATTGATACATAGTATGGTATTATATAGTCAGGGTGGTAGGTTTGATTACAAAGCAATTTACAGAGGCAGTAATTTACATAGTGGTAATTATTAAGTTGCTTTCCCTTACACTTCTTTATATACTCCATCTGTGAACTTATTGAATACCTTAACCAAAGAACTTTTCTTATGCTAGTATCCAAGAAATCACAGCAAGCAAACTTGTAAGTAGAATAAAACCTTCAGTCATCAATCACCATCCATATGTATTTCAGGTTATGTTGGTGTACCCAGAAGCTACAAAGGGGTAAAATATTTTTCTGAGCTGGAAGTTAGGACTGCCACCTGGCTATTTTCACATCATTCTCCTAGGTTCAAAAAAGTGGCTGTAGTTCTAGCTAGAGGGATGGACCGTGATGACCGTGGGGAGAGAGTAGTTAAGAAGTCTCACTAGAACTCAAGGGTCCTCATCTTCTGGAATATCTTTTACAATACCATTTGACTTGTAAAAATTAAGCAAAGACCATTACAACCATATAAAAGCAGGAACACCCAATCTCAGAGTCTTGGATCACCCACTAGGTAAATCAATTTGATCAGCTGAGGTGCTGAATGAACACAAAGGAAACAGAATTAGTGAAAAGGATGACAAGTCATAACTTTCTAGACTCTCACATGACCAGTGACAGAACTGAAAAAATTTATTTACCACAGGTTTTTTAAATCAGAAAACTGCACGGTAAAACATGCTGTTTTATCCTTGTCCTATCCTTGAAATTCTGGTTCAGTTGGTATACAATGGGTCCTGGGAGTCTATTTTCTTTCTCATCTTATACTATTACTATATATATAGTGGTGATGGTTAGGTCACAATTGTCACGAGTTGCAATGAAAAAGAGAGGACTGAGGAGAAATGTATATCACACTGAGATGTTGGACTTGAAGCTAGATGAGGGGTAATAGGATGCTAGGAGAAAGCATTTTTTATGTATAAACATGTGAAGAAAGGTATATTTAGATATGGGTAAGACAAAGAGATGAACCAGAGTAGGCCTCTAATGTTTTTATATTTAGTGCTCAGTCATGAAACCAATTTTCAGTTTGGTGAATTCTGGTAAAAGACACGGTCCCATTTTCTACTTGTTGATATTGATGCTTGACAGTCTGCGTGCTTACACAAGACTAAGCTAGTTTAGCTGAACATTTCCATGAGACACTGAATCTCCAGATGATTCAATCAGTGATGCAAATAAGCAGTGTTTGGAATTCCGTTTTCAAAGGCATCACTGCTATTTGAAGGATACTTCTGAGCTCTTCTTCAAGTCAGAGTTTGGCCATGGCTCTGATCATCTACTTTCTTTTGACTTGTTTTCCAAATATGGTTCTCGGCCTTTTGATCAATTCTGTATGTTACTTAACAGTCTTCTAAAAATTATTTTTCTGTTTAAGTTAATCATAGTTATTTCATTGTTTGTAACTTAGAATTCTCATTGGCATATCCTTTAATGAGAGTCACTTTCTAGAAGTAAATTATACTGTTTCAGATAATCATTTCTCTTTCTGAAGCTCATGCAACCTGAATTTGGAGGTAAATAATGTATGAAAATTTTTTCTGGCAAATCAGAAGTTAAATCTGTTAAGATTTTAAACCATGATTATATTTCAGCTTTTAATGTGCATTAAAAGAACCAAGAACAACAAATTAACTATGATCACATGAGCAATGTACTCTTAAGTACTATTTGCATGATTATGAGAATGGATCCTAAAAAAAAAAAAAATGGATCCATTAATAAAATATGGAAAATCATACAAATAGAATAAAAATGATAAATCAAACTCAGGATCAAATTATAACAAGATAAAAAAGTGTGTAGCAAAAATACGTGGTAGATAATAGACATATTTACATTTTTTCAGTTTTAATGAACTTTACATGTATTATTGCCTGGTTAATTCATTGAATTTTCAAGTAACTTTTAAATAGAAAGAATTATGGAATTAGAAAATACTTTTAACTAGCTATTATATGCAGAAAGAGTAACATAAAAAACTTTATAAAGCCTGTAAGTTATACAATCATGCTGGTCTATAGAGTAATAAATATTGTCTATTCAATTATAAATAAATATATAACCTCTAGTATTCTGAAAATAAGTGTTTTAGTTGTTCCTCCAGAGTCATTTGTTCATTTATTAACATCAGAGGCAATAACACAATGCTAAAAATAAACATGCATCAATTATACAATATATACTTAGAAAAACCTTCTGTCCATCACAATTGGCAAATGCAAACAGACCTTCTCTACACCCATAGTGCATTATTACTTTCACAAGTAAAACATGAAAGGAAAATAGTGAATTAATGCTATTCAGCACCTTTAGTAAAGTCAAAAGACTTAACATCTCCATATATCAAAAACATTTGCATCTGTATCACCAAACACATAAAGTTAGTTATTTTGTTCCATCTTTAACAATGAATTATTTTATTTACATCACTCTTTTTAGTTCAACAAATTTTAACAATATTTAAAAATTATCTAAATTCATAAAAGTATTTCATAAACTTCAACATTTAATTATTATGTACTTAAAAGAAACTCATGAAAAAAGTTAAAAGAAATGTCAGAAAATTCAAGCAACATTGCCAAATTTTGCAAAATTCCAACAAAATCAAGGCAGGGGCATTCAAACATTCAAAAGTCTCTAGATGCTGCTAACTAACATGAACATGAAAAGTTCCAGTAATAAAAGTCAATATGAGAAATAATGTTGAAGTCACCAGTAGAAAATATATTTTAATAGGCATGACATGTTTAATTGCAAGAGTAATAATGCTTTTTTTAAATAGAAAATTTTAACATTGTCATATATGAACTACCTGGTTTTACAGGGCTAAAGAAGTTGATTTCAAAAAATATACTTTTAGCAGCCACAATTTTATTTCCAGTTAAAACATAGTAAAATGTTAAAAGTAAAATTTATAATTAACTAAGTAATACCCAATACTAGAAAATTTAAAATGCCATGCTATTCTAGCAATAATGGCCTCAATATGATGAGTCTGATGTAAGGATTGTGGAAAGCCAATAATAAACAATCAGACATACATATGGGCTTAAAGTTTCACTGAAATACTTATGTAGCAAAATATATGAAAAAGTAATAGAAAAGTAAAAAGATAAAATTAAAAAAATATTGCACAGTCACATTACCTAGAAAGTAAAGTTGATGTTTAAAAAGCTCTAAACATGGATGATATAAATTATCTTCCATATAAAAAGTTATAAATATTTCTCAGAACTGTTTAACAGAATCTACAATTTAATATAATACATTATTTAAATCACTGTTGAATGAGGTAAGTGTCAAGTCTCTAATGATGTTTTTAATCTATTGGAAATATTTGAGGGCAGCAACCAGGAAGAATTTCTCTAAAAATATTTCCGAATCAAGAACAGCTATATGTGCAGCTCTCCCAATAAGTGAATCAGCTGTATTGGGCAACGCATTGATAATATTATATCGAACCAAATTGCAGTCCTTGCTTTGCAGAACTGGACGAAGCAAGTTGTGGATCATTTCTGAATAGATCTGTCCTACGGAGCAAACAGAAAACAGAAAAATTAGTTCACATATGTAACTGAAAAAAATTCTACCCCAACATTTATTCTACGTTATTCTTGTCAATTTGATATTTTTACTTTAAGGCAATGAATATATCTAAGCAAATAGTTTTCTTCAACATTAGTCATTTATGACTCCGTAGACTACTATAAAAAGATAGCCACACTGGGATATTTTGATAAGGAAAAATTTTAAACTTTAGTCTATAGCAAGTGCTTTAAAAATGTTTGTAGGCTGCCAATATTATTTTCATGGTGTTTTAAGAAAATAGCAACTTCCTACAGTTCGAAGAACAATGCTAAATTTGGCTTAAATTTATTAGTTGGTTTAGCTTTTAATACTATATTCCTCTTTTTTTCAGTAAGTTTTTAAAATGAATTTGTTGTGGTCATGCTAAGCTTAAAAGAAAAGGAAACAGATCCATGAACATACATAAAAGCCCTTTTAAAGGAGCAAAATAGCTTTTAAAGCTCATGTACTCCTACACTACTAACAGAATAGTGCTAACACTTATCCATGAAACTTGAAAATTTCAGCTATGGGTTTTAAATATAAGAGGAGAGATAGGATGTAGCCCTGAGGAATGACAAGGGAGCAATATGTACGTACAAGTACAACTAGAGAGAAAAAGAGAAAGATACTTTAAAATCATTAAAATCACGCAGATTCACAAAGAAATATTTAATTTCCATATCTTTTCTTCATTTTCTTTGTAAGTAAAGTTGGGTTTCTGGTTCCATGTTATTTAAAAACTAGTTTTACATAGAAACAAGTCCAAACCCCAGTGGCACAGAATTTCACTATTAGATCCAAGGACATTTGTTTCAGATATCCTCTGAAGGTTAAACCTCTTCTGAATTTTTCTTTAAGTGGGTTCTAGACTTTTCACTTAAGTAGTTCTTAGAATAGTTTAAAAAAAGGTCAATCTCATCTCACAAAATGCTCAAAGAATGTGTAAATAAAGAGAGTACCTACTATGTATCAGGCATGGGTAAAGCAGTGTTAATACAAATATGTATAAAAAAATTCCTACCTGAAGAAGCTGGTCACCATCTCAATGTAGAAAAAACAGAAGACTAAAAGTTTGTTTTAAAGTAGCCTTACCCCAAAAAATGAACTGAGGCACTAATGGAAGTTAGGACACCCAAGTTCAGTGCTAAGCCCGTATTTAACCACCAGTGACTTTGGATGAGCCACTGAGCATTTCTGGGCCTCAGTTACAAACTACGCAAACATGACCCATGTCTTCTGGTTCTAAATAGCTATAATTTAATTTTTTTAAATTCAAAAACAGCAAAAAGGACAGATGACTCATTATCAATACAGTGTAGCAAGTTATTGCTACCATCTTTCACTTAAAACAAAGGCTCAGTTAGGATATGCAGCATGAGCATTACAATCAGCAATCCCAATAATTCAGGAGATAATAATAAAAGTACAGATAACTTTCAAGGCATCAAAATAGTGAAGTATTTGTAAATTAGATGAAAGAAAAGTTTCATCAACCTACATGCCCTTTTATAGATGACTAGCTAACAAAGAAGTGGTGGTATATATACTCAACTACTGAAGAAAATAAAATCTTGTCTTTGTGATAACATGGATGGAACTTTAGGTAACTATGCTAAATGAAACAAGTGAGAGAATAAAAGACAATTAACACAGTTTATTCTCATATGTGGAATATGCACAATCAGAGCAGACCAACAAATTACAACAGAAACTCTCTGAAAAAAAAAGTGGTTACCATAAGGGAGAGCAAGTGTTGAGAGGAAGGAAAGGGTAGAGGGTATCACTGAGAGTGGGAATGGCATTAGAACTTAGGGATGGGTGAAGTAAGACATCTACATTCATAGAGGTTAAAGTGTGCCTTCCCCCAAATTTACATAGTTTTGTAAGTCAATATAATTTTATTAGATTAAAAAAAGTACTTGTTTCACAAAAACTACTTGTTTCACTAGCAAATTGTCAACATGGTAGGAGAAAATAAAGGCAGAAAAAAGGGGAAAGGATAGCTGTTTACATAGTTCATGAAAAGGATAGAGAATGAAAGACAGTAACTAGAAGAAATATTTAGAAAAAAGTTCTCATGTGGACAAAACTCTAATAAACAAATACTTCTAATTTACTTCCTTACCTGACTGTTTATCCTTTAAAGCTGTTTTACACATTTCAATGCGGGCAGAGTGATAAGGAACATAGCGATCCTGGAGCGATCCCACTAGAACAACATTTTTGAAATAATGAAGCCCTGTGAAGAGAAAATGCAACAATTAACCAGGTTTAAAATAATTTATTAGTATCATATTAAGTGAGTGACCAAAAAAATTCTTCAACAGTAGTGTTTCTGACTTTTAAATTGCTTGCTGAGTTCTTTCTCTAAATTTCTATTTAAGTTTGAAGTTAAGGGGACTTATGCTTTGACTTTTCTAATAGTTTTTGTGATTCATCTATAGACTTTTGTCAGGTTGCTCCATTTTAATATTTTAGTTAAACTATGTAAATGTATTACTTCTGACCATGGGACCTTGCGAATTAACTCATTTAAATACTAAATGTTCTTGATCCCTTTAGTACCAGTGACATTCTAATTTTATTCTGATTTGGCTGAAGGCTAGTAAACAAAGTTTAAATAAGATAAAAATCAATAATGGCCTAATGTCAATACATTAGAATTGGGATGTATAGTGCACTGAAGTTGTTTTGAAATAGTCCAGAGTAATTCTGCTACTTTTAGCCTACTGTAATTCATATATGTAGAAGCAAATCAATTGCAGACTACAGATGTGGAATATAAGAAGTTTTGTAGAAGTTCTCCTAACCCGCTGGAACTTAAGGATCATAACTGTGTGAACTTATACATAATCTTTATGATAAATATAAAGTTGACCTCCTTTTTTCAGACAAGAAGATACAATTTGTGGTAATTGAAAATATAAAATTTAAAAGGTAAATTGAGGCAATCAAAATTCTCTATTAGGAACTAATTTAACTGCACAAACTTTTAAATTTAAATTTTAGAAAAATCATGGCAAAATTGGTTTTTTTCCTTTTATCTTTATATCTAATGAGAAAAATCTCATTCCATATTTGGCATCACTTAACACCTATGTCTCCACCAGAATCACTGCCACTCTGGGATTCATCTACTTGCTAGAGGAGAGGTCTTCACATTGTTATACCTTTAGCCCCTGAGGTAAATTAAGACTCTGTGGAGTAGATGGACATGCATAGCTTTAAGAAAATTGATTTCAGATCCTAACTTCTGTATAAGCATTTTTCTAAAAATGTTTTTTCCTCCGATCTTATAAAACTACTTTTCCTGTCTTTTAGAATAACAGGCATTACATTAAAATGTATATAGGATATGTTTTTCCAAATCGTTCTTGCAGAGATTCTGATGTACTTCCACAGAGAAATGATGCACTTCCAATCAGGCTGGGGAGCACTTTGTTAAGCTGAAATTCTTGAGGGAAGCATCTATGTTTCTTTAGGTTTAGTCAACTCAATGTAATAGAAGTATGCAAATTCAGTAAGAGTAAATGAGATGATTTCTAGATATTCTATAATTCTCAAATAAAATAAAAAAATCAGATACTAACGTAAGCATATTTTATTCTCATATTTCTAAATTGATTCCTGAGTTAGTGCTGTATATTAAGAATGCACTTTAGAGTTAGCAAGTCATCTATTTTAATTATAGTTGCTCATCAAGTGTATTCTAATGCTGTGTTTTTTGCATGGTTAGGTTTGTATTTTGTGTTAGCCAAGAATCCAGCTAGCTAAATGCACTATGACTCTATTTGAATACTTGGCTTCAACTCCTTGTGTAGCATTGTTGACTAAAGAGGGCAGAAATTCAAAGTGAAACATGGTTGGCCCCAAAGTTGCAAAGTTGATGGGAATTATGGAAGTAGTTCATCTGAGTTAAAATCTAGGTAATATATAAAGGTCTGAAGTCTTTAATTCAAGAGCCCTACAATCTAGGTTCATCTTCTTTGCACTTATGCTGACTCTACCTATTTAAAGATGACCTAGTTACTCGGCCTTTGGATGTTTCACTCAGCCCCTGACAGTGGTTGCAGTGGCTACTTTTAGATGAAAAGTTACCTTTAACTTGGGATAAAGATTTCTCATCTATGAGATAGTTTAACTACAGAAGTTTCTAAGTATTTTAGATACTTTTCAGAATTACCAAGAAAAAGATCAAGTAAACTCACAATATTTTTCTGACTTCTGAATTATAACATGGCCTATATTTGAACATTGTAATGGCAACTTCTAATTTCATTATGTTGGCCTTCCTAATACGTGGGCTTATTTTTTTTCTTAAATTTTAATGTTCTGAGCAATTCACATTGACTCATTTTCTATTTACTATCTGTGACTGACTTCTAAACTGGTGGTTTTGGACTATAGGGGAAATTTATTAGTGCCTGGAAACATTTTTTGTTGTCATAATCATGGGTGAGAAATTTGAGCATGAGGAAGGGTGTGTATGTATTTAGTGGGGAGAGGCCAAAGATGCTGCTAAATACTGTACAATGCATAGGACAACACCTGAAGACAAAGAATTAGTCAGCCCAGGAACATCAGGAATGCTGGGGATGAGAAAATCTTATGTTTTTTTAAATTGACATGTTCTAAGCAATATTAAACTATTTTTATATTTATTCATTTATTTTAAATACATTTGAAAGAATTTGCTTTCTAAAAATTAGCTGCTACTGATTCTCTGTATACTTTTAGAAACAAAATACACATGTTATTTACAAATCAAATGATACCTATTATTAAACAGCTCTGTAATCTGCTAGCATACTACCATAAGAGCACAGCAGGAATCTTTCTTAATTGTTATATTTTTTTTGTCAGAATTCAAAAACTAGTCAAGAGATTCTAAGCAGATGTTTTTAAGATCTCATAATAAGGGTATTTTGTTTTGGAAATGTCAACAATGAATAGCTTCCTATCTGGTTATTTTTTAGCTCTCCTCATGGTATGCAAGACCCTATGAGTCTATGATCTTTCTCTCAGTATACTCTTGACTACTTCCCCACTGTTATCACCTAATACACATGTATATTTTACCTCCTACAAACTTCATCTTTCTTTCCCTTTAATACTGATATAAGTACACCATAACTATAATGCATAAATTATATATTCAAACATCAATCGGTAGAATACCATAGGTTTTTTTGGCCAAAGTAGCTATAAAAATTTGACTGTAATGTCTTAATAAGGTTTCCTCTTAAAAGTAATATTTATGTAACTTTTAACCAGTTCTATTCTGTTCATAAAACAAAAAAGGTATATCACACAATTAATATATGACTTTTTTTACAAAAAATAGAAATTTCTCAATTGTTTCAGAAATCACACAAATTATTTTAGGTTTTTAAATGTTTCCTTAATTTTTTTTTTTAAGACTAGGTCTTGCTATTTTTACCCGTGGAACCACAGGCTCTCGTTGCCCAGACGAAAGCAATCCCCAGCCTCAGCTTTCCAGGTAGCTGGGATTACAGGTGCGCGCCACCATGCCCAGCTATTTTTTTGGAACCAGGTCTTGCTACGGGCCCCAGGCGGGACTCAAACTGCGATCCTTAGCCCCGGCCACTTCATAGGCTGAAGCTTACAGGCATGAGTCATCGTGCCCGTCCTCCTAAATATTTCCTTAATTTGAAAATAATGAATAGTATTTAATTAAGGAAAGCTATTAACTAATGGTACATTACAGAGAAAAGTACTTTCAAAAAGAAGGCCTACAAGGGAAGTTTTACTTAGATTTAAAAAAAAGGGAAGAGAGTGGAAGGCTCGATTTTGTTTGAGATGGTTAATTTTAGGCTTCCCCCTTGAAAAGAAAATTGGCCATTTGGAAGAAGCAAACAGTCACAGGAGGGGGGCATCCAACATTGGTAGCTTTAGGTTATAATACAAGAAATTATCACTAGGCTTTTAATTGTTTAGAAATATGTTAAAATAGAAGCATTTTGGTTAAGCAAACACTGCTGTTCTTTGCTTTTCTTTTATGTTTCTGATGTGAACCTATATCTGTATGTATATATATATATATATATATATATAGTAAATAATGTGATTTGCCAATTTCCTAGTAATTTAGCACTCATTTTCTCACAAGTTTCTAGATGATCAAAAACAAACAAACAAGGTGGGGAACAATAATTGCTCAAGAGACCAGCTCTAATCCCTGTGAAATATTACAATTTAAAAATCATGAATTTATTGATTTATTGATAAAGTTGCAATTATAAATTGCTTCTAGGTTTTGAAAATAAACATTAATGGTTTCATTTAACACAGTTTGAACATGTATAGCTGCTTACTAGCTTTATGCTCTGAGGCAAGTCAATATATTTTCATTCAGTGTCTTCATCTGCAAAATGAGAGCAACAATCTTCCTACTTTATAATGTGTTTACATGATACCTAGAATATAGTGCCTTATGTGTGCTAATTATTATTATTTATTCCTATACTTTATAGTGTATTAGTCATTATAAATTAAAGTCTTCTTTCATGTCTTACTTATAGTAAAATCATTCAGTTCAGGTATGTACTAATAAACTCACTCTTGAGTATAAATAGAAATACGGAAACAAAATTTTTTAAATAAGTTCATCATTCAGTATTTTTATATGTCAGTAATACTGACACAGATGAAATTTTTTTAGACATTTTGTTATATTGCCTAAAATAAAGTCATGATGTTAATGTGAAAGCAAAATGTCTATAATGTAATATACTATTATTATTTTTGTTTAGGCCTCTACATTTAGAGCTATTTTTACCACTTTGCATTTATCTATTTTCATGTTTTCAGAATGGTAATAATTAACATTTAATCCTTCAATAGACTTTTGAGGGAGATACTATTCCCATTTTGCCAGTGAAGAAATTGAAGTATATCTAGAATATATATCCTAATTAGTTTCAATGAGAACTAATATCTATGTGTGACTTCAAAGTTTTACTAAACATTGTTAGGTTGGTACAACCTCAAGGTAAGTGATAAATTAAAAACTATAAGAAAGATTTAATTAGTTCTTAAGAAATAATTCAAGTATAAAAGATCTACTCATATCTAATAATAATATAAACTCAATAGTACAAATATTCAGATAGGGGAAGTCACAGTTTTTATAGTACAATTTATAGGTATGTTTATTTAATGTTTTTATTTTTGAATGTTGCTATTATTATTGCCAATTTTACTTTGCAAAATGCTGTAAATGTACCTTGTTGCATGCTAATTTAATATAATGCAATGTAAAATAGATACTTTTGACTATTATATATTTCCTAATGTATCAGTAGCAGTGTACAAACTCTATAGTTGAGCACAATAGTTCCTCTGTAAGTTTACATAACTATGTATTTTATTTTGTAAAATTATCTTAAAGTTATATGAATCAAATATATTTTTCTGTGCACTGCTGTAATAGAGGCATTTTCATGAAAAGGTGAGGCTCCATATTCCTTGCTGTACTAACGACATTGGAGCTGAATGGTGGTCAGGTGAAGATACTGATTACTGTGGGACACACAAAAAGAGACATAGGAAAGAAGACACACAGAGAGAGGGAGAGAAGGGAGTCAACATGGAAAACAGGGATGTGGTTTACTTCTCAACTCTTGACTTGTACCAGGGAGCTGGAGGAGATACACATAGGACACTTGGAAGAGACAAGTGGGCTAGAGAAACATGGGGAAGCTAACAATGGCAGCAATTATATCTTGACTTGTATTGACTCTGCACCTTTCATTTCCTTCATATGGCTTCCTACTAGAAGGTACCTTAGACTTGTGGCGAACTTTCAGGTCGCAGTGGTACTTATTTGGTTCAATCCTGTTTGGTTGGGCGTTGACCCAGGAGAGGATGGGTAACTTCATGCATTTTATTGGGAAACTATTATTCTTACTTCACTTTGCTCTCCATGCACACTAATTCTATTAAATTTCTTTTTATACTAAGCATGTTTCATCTTTTTAGATAGATGGCTGGACCCCATCAGAAGCAGGCAAGTTTGAGGATCCTGGGGGTACCCCTTGGTCTGCGTGCTAACAATGAATAACTTATTGTCATTACTTTATACTGTGAGAAACAAAACCATGAAACTTTGTCTAGAGTTTCAGTGACTCTACTGAAAGAGCATACATGGAATACCAATCATTTCCAAATTTCTTTCTCACATTAACATTTAAGGCAGAGTTCTGGAAAGGCTGATGCACCTAAAATCTAGACTAGTTTAAATTATTAAATGTATCCAATGTTCATATCAAAGGTTTCAAGAGCAGACTGGAGGACATAGGTGATAGGGATGAAAATGAAAATTAGATTTGAGAGGTTAGGACTTAAGTTTACAAGTTCAAGAGAATTCATACTTGAAACTTTATCAGTGACTCACTGTGCAGATTTTCTTTTCAGCTTGCCTTATGACATCTGACCTGCTTTTGGACACTGAAAATGTTAAGATCATTCCTTGATTCAATAGGCTAATGCCAGACAACTACTTGGAACAACTACAATAAATAGTAAGTATATATGTGGGAGTGGGAAAGGGTAGTCATGATATATCCTACTTTAAGAGGTTACGATATATAAAAATGACTCACAGCACATATAAACTATAATGACTAGGATAAAAAAGGCTCATAATGCTATAGGAGTTCAGAAATAACATTCAGGACCTCACGGTATTATCTGCATGTCTATGTAGTCCTTTTTGGTAGAACTCAACAAACCAGATAGAGCAATATGTATTATGGGTTTATTAGAAAGCTGTGATAGAAAATCGCAGGTAATGAGTGATAACTGATGAAGCATGAGATGGTTCAGGAAGAGAGTGAAATCATGAAAGAGAGGCTAATGTTAAGAAAGTAGAATACAGACATTAAATTAGTCTACAAATAGAGAGTAAGGGAAAGAGAGAATAAGGATAGGGTATTATAGTAACAGAATGGAACAACAGTTGAAATTTCTGGGGTAGATTATATCAAATGGGTACAGTACAAAGAAAAATAGAATGGGTGGTTATAGTAATAGAGTTTAAAAAGGCTCAATAATGCTTGAATTAGTTAAAAGGTTGATTCCTTAACCAAAATGATGTCAAGATCAAAGAAGAAGGTGGGGGGTGGGCAAAGTGGGTAATATTAGTCAAAGCACAAACTTTTGATTACAAAATCAATGTTATCTGAACAGTAATTTATAGTATGCTTTTAATTGGCTACTGTGGTAACTATTTGAAAGTTGCCAAGAGAGTAAATCTTAAAAGTTCTCATCACAAGAAACCATGTATGGCCATAGGTGTTAACTAGACTTATTGTGTTGACGATTTTCACAATATATACAAATATCAAATCACTGTTTTGTACACGGGTGAATATAACATTTTCTGTGAATCTCATCCCTGGTCTAACTGGAAAGGAACAAGCCATCTACACATCGTATATGCAAAAACCTACTTTCTGAAGGTATCAGTCTTTTTAGATAAAAAAGATCTAACAATCTCACCTACGCTTTGCATGTCTGTAGAGGAGAATGGATCCTGCATTGTCTTCTATTAGCATCAACATATCTTTGGATAATGACAGTTTAGAACTGGAAGTATCTCTTATCAAGAATAGTTTGTTCTTGGTATTAATGACTGTTTGATTATATAAACTAATTCCAAACTTATGCTTTTTTGAAATAGCACTTGCAGAGTAATATCTGATGGGCTGTTTCTTGGTCAAATCCTCATTTTAATTATCTAATAAATTCTGCCTAACTATTTTTGAGACCTTTTTCTCAAGTCAATCTGATAGTAATTTAATGTTGTATGTGGATTAATACCTCAATAATTTTTTTTTAATTCAAGAAGAATGGTTTTTCTCAAACATTATAAAAAAATACTATTGATGAACTTATCCGAGTTTCCATTGGAGATGTTAGTGACATTATTTGAAAGAAGATTAAAAGGCAGCATAGTGTGAATGGTACAATCTTCAAAGAAAGCAGTTTTATATGACAGTGAAGATTAGTAATGACTATAACTGAACACAGAAAATAAGACCCTATTTCTGCTATTTTGGGTAGTACTTAGTAAATGAGAAATAGAACCTTTACAGCATAAGCTGACAAGTTAAGCTTTGTTGATCTGAAGAGATGCCTTTTTTGTTTTGTAATAAGGTCTTTGAACACAGGAACACTGACTCCTTTATATGCTATCAGTGGCTATTTTGGTGCAACTAAGATATCGTTGAGCAGATGCAACTTCTGCAACTTCCACAAAAGTCATACTATTTACAATTTAGTCATTAGAAAAAAGTTTGCCAACCTCTGCTCTATAGTATTGGTGAATAACACGAGATGAGAGCAAAGTAAGATAATAGCTAGGTTACATGAAAGTGGAGACAACTGTCTTTGAAGAAAATAGATGAAGGCAGTCTGTTCCTCTCAAATGGAGATTTGGAAGTACATAGTGGAAAAAATTGGTTAGGAAGACATTGCATGAGGATGAGTCTGGAAGAGAAGGTAAAGTCAGAGTTGAGATCCTTTATAGAGTGAGACTTAGCAAAAGAGGTGTTGGAAACTTGAAGTTGTAAAAACTTAGAATATATGCTCAAGATGGGGAATACATTAGAATAATCAGTTAACTTAGCGGAGTAACAAGAGTTATCTGTTAAGTAAGAATTTCTAGAAGGAGTGACTATTAATAGTTTATTTCCCAACACTTTCTTGAAATGTGTGATAAACCTAGAATAAAGAAATATAATTTTCTACCTTTTTAGGTAGAAAAATAAATGGTGGTTATAAAACGGATTGAGGACTGGGTGGGCAATAGGGCTAGGACCTGCAGAGATTTTATTAAGAGAGTACACAATTATAAGGGCTAAATATTTTAGGGTAGTTTCAAAGCAGTTATCTAGCTATCAATGATGAATATAATCATGTGAAAAAATTAAATAACTATGCTATTTTTCCTAGCTTAGTGATTCTGCTATGTCATCATTAAGAAATTATAATTAGCTGGGAGAGGTGGTGCACGCCTATAATCCCAGCTACTAGGGAGACTGATGCTAGGAATCACTTGAGTCCGTGGGTGAGAGACTACCCCAGGGAACACAGCAAGACCTAGTCTCAGAAAAAAAAAAAAAGAAAAGAAAAAGTAATTACAATTAACTATACATTTTTCATATCCAAAAAAATATTGATAATTTGCTAAAATGCCTGTTAAAAAGATTTTCATACAAACATTTCAAAACTGTTACTATATACTTACCTGCTTTATTACTAAGCTTGTATAAGAAAGTTTGGCGAGGGTCTGAATGATCTCGACATGTCAGTTGCAAAAGAGAACCTGATTTTTTCCATTTCTGCATAAACCAGAGACCTAGAAATTTGTAAATTATACATGAGTATAATAGACAACATATAATATATACCAAAGTTACTAATTTTAAAATATATTTCACTTCCAAAAATGAAATTAGCATACTGTAGGTTAAATATATAGTTTTATAATATATCCGCTTTCTGATAAAAAATAAACACATATATGCACATAAGTTAACTGTGGTTTAACAGTGATTGATGGAGGACTTGCATCAATCTCATTTTAGTTCTATACTTTGTATTTCTATCTCAGTAATGAAGTAGATAATGGTCTATGTAGAATGAATTTAGGGAATATGAACCTTTATATATATTTGATCAAACTATAAAGAAGAGGTAGGAAAAAGCTCAAACAGTAGTAGATTCAAATGCCTGACTCTTTATTCTATAGGTAATTACAGTTATGACAGACTAAATGTAAACCGATCAACTCTCAGAATCAGTAATTGGTTAATGTTTTCTAGGTTTAGCAGAATATAATTTGTTTCATATTTAACTACATATCTTTATATAATCAGTTATGCATAATTCAATGCATGTTCCTTCTAATTAACTAAAACCTCAATCACTCTGGAAATGGATTTCAAAATTAGCAGAACTTTTGTTGCTGCTAATACTCAGCAGAGATTAGGGAAAAGGAAAAAACCTTTTATAATTCACTAAATCTGATAACTAAGTCTATCTGTAGAAACATTTAATGAAAGAAATTCACATTTTGTATATTTATGGATTTCATTTTTCTCTTGCTTTGTTTTTGAAACTGGAAAAATCCAGAACTAACTAATTTTGAATACCAACCATTTCAAATAGGGAACAAAAGAAAATGGACGGTTTGTCTGTCAATGAAGGAAAAAGAAAATGGAAATGTGTTTAAAGGTTCAATGACAGGAGACAAAATGAAATCTAGCTTATTGTCACAATTACAATCAGTTGACTGAACCATTAAAACCAATTAAGAAAAACTAAAGGGAAAAACCAAGCCAAATAAAATATAAATCAGTATAAGAGCCTTAATAAATCTATACCAGTCAAAATTGAGATTTTTAACTTTTGTTTTAAAAACAAAAATTATTCTTTGCTTGAAGTTTATTCATGGATTTATTTATAAATGAAACAATCCAGTTGTTGCAAAGTCTGACTTATAGTTTCTTTGAAACTTATAATTCCCTCATTTAGAAAACATTTTCTGAATCCCAAATCACCATAAAATATAGAATAATTTGAATTCCTTTAAAGTTTTAGAATTTATTTTCTCATTATATCCTTTTATTGTTACTAAAACAATAAAGTTAACACTCTACATAAAATATTTTATGGCTTTATACCAAATATTTTAATTTATTACTATGTGTATGTGCTTAATTAATGAAATGATAGAATTACCTGTCTATAAAATAATTTGCTGAAAATGTTCATACAGCTTAATTTAAAAAAAGAGAAAAAACTGTCAATGTGATTTTTTACAAATATCACCTCAATATGAGAATATTCACTACTTAGCTTTATTTCATAGGCATGACGTGAAATTTCCAGGATGTGACAATTTGGCTTTAAAATAAACACCAGAAAGTACTAAATTTGTATATTTTTTTCCCACTGTTGTATTTTTTTTACTGAACAATAAAACTTTTTACCTGTATTAACAAGAGCACTGCTATTGTAGAGTGTACCAAGGTGAGGTCCAGAAAGAGATAGAAAGGTATGAAGTTTGTTGAGGTAATATTTAAACCTTGGCCTTGTAAGCACTGAACGGATTATTAAATTGCCCAACGAATGTCCAATAAAGCTTTAAGATAAAAAAAGACATTTTCTTCATAGTATTAATTTTAAAATAATAAAGTTTATATCACTGTACACAGATGTAAATTGTTAAGGATTTGAAAACTGCATGTTTTAAAATTTGCTTTGATACTTTGAAATTATGCAACTTACATTTGGAAGAGAAAAATGCAGTAATTTAGAAAATTCCAATCATACAATCCAAACAAAACAGAATATTACTTACAAAGTTTTTATACTCATATCTTACAACTACTTAGAAATCAGATGCATTTTAAAAGCAGTAACACACTAATTAGACAATAAATTTGTCTTAAGCATATACATCAAATATTTATGTATTAAGTAATGATTTATGGCAAAATAATGCAACTGTACTGACAGAGGATAATTTAGGAGAAATGATATACCTACTATTCCTATTTTCTGGTCTACTCTCCAAATGACTACATTTAAGGCACAAGTAAATACTTGCATTTTCCTACTATAAATCTAAGATTATACCAAAGAGTAAGTAATCTTTATAACACTTTACATTTATTAAAGAAAGTTTATTTGAAGAGTCTTTTTGCTTACCACCATTTTACAATATGAATCTCTGGAGAAAATTAAGAATGAAAGAGGAGAGCTTGAATGTTATCTTAACAATGGTTCACAGAGAAAACTAGTGAGAAATTCAAGACAAACTTCCCTTCCATGTTGAAGCTCCTATATCAGTGGGGTCAGAGTAATGATGATACCTACTAAGTCTCCAAAAGATCAAGCTTTTGAATAATGGTTGATTATAACTGGCAATCTAACCCAAGAGAGGAAATACTTTTGTGGATGAAAGAAAAAACAGATTATTTTCTTATAATAAAAATGAATAAAAGGAATAAGATTACAGAAAATTTAGTAAACAAACAGTATTTTAAAATCTATAATGGGAGGAAATTAGAGAAAACAATCTTCTTCCCCAACAAACAGGCATCATTCTCTATGTTTTAACAGAAATGTATTTTTAAAAACCTGACTTCAAATAAAACTTGCTTATCTCGCTTCTTAATCCCTAATTCAATACCTCAAACTGGAAAGTCAGCTTGTTCCATTAAGCTAATTGGATATGAAGGTAATCAGTTTATCCTACTTTTTTTGAGGTAGGAAGATTAAGACTTGACTTTTCTTTTATTATTACTTGACTTCAAGATATAAATACTTTTTTTTCTTACTCATGTCTACCCACGTATCTGGTTAAGCAAAGAGAACACATCCTGGTTTAATTATCACTCCTTGCATATGGAACACTGACTATGTCTAGTCATGAAACTTTGAAAATATTTTTGTTAACTCATTTTTATGTATATATACACATACAAACACACATATGTTTCCTATAACTTTTTAAAATCGTCTTTATTGACATATAACTCACATACCATAAAATGTGCCCATACAAAGTGTGAAAGTTAATGGTTTTCGGTGCATTCATAGAGTTGTACAACCATCTCAAAAAGAAACCCTGTAGCCTTCAGCTATCTATCACCTCCCCTATTTCCAATCTTCCCTAGCCCTAAGTGATTACTGATCTACTTCTGCCTCTATAGATTTGTCAATTCTGGATAAGTCATATAAATAGAATCATATAATACATGGTCCTTTCCTAAAATCTTGTTTTTTCTTTCATTTGAATTGCGATCTCCTGTGCTTTAAATAGTGTAACAACTAGCACAGATTTTGTGAAAATTTCTATACTTCATAATATAAAAATAAATTTATAACATTATAGAAATTACCTTATTTTTGAGACTGTCAGACTATATATCTGAATATATTGTATTATCTCATCCAGAAGGCGATCAGTCATGCTATCAAAATCAGCAAAAGTATCATTCTAAAGAAAAATAAAAGCATACAGAATGTGTAAAATCATAGGAAAAACTGAATGTAAACTTTTTTACTTTAAGTATTGAAAATATGTTAAAGACCAGGATTTCTTAGAGAAGTTAATGAATGAATTCACCGTATTTCTATGCGTACAAAGAGTAAATTTTTAGGAAACAAGGTTCAGTGTACTTAAAACATTTGCTTTATTACTTGTTTAGCCTACTGCCAGCATTTAATATAAGATTATTTATAAGGGCTTAATTAATGAATAACAGAGATATGAAGTTCAAAATTTATAAATTTTGCACATGTGAAAATTTAGTGTGTCAAACTATAAATCATTTCTACTTCATTGGAATATGTACCAATGCTAAATTTTATGAATATAAGAAAAACTACTTTCAGAGGCATTTTGTAGTAAGCCAACATTTATATAAAAACTAGTATAAAAATATTGTTTCCATTGAGAACATCCCATATTGTACCTGATTTCTCTCAGACATAAGAAAATCAATCCTTCCCCCAGGCAGTCCAAGTTCAATGTAAGTTTTTACTAATCGGAGATCTGCACTGTTGCCTAGAAAATGAAAAAGTACATCAAAAAGATATGGTAAAATAAAAGATGAAAAATACATCATCATATATTTTTACAGTTCTTGAAGGCAAGTATATAGTCTCTTCAAGCAGAGAATAGACAATGTACTCTCAAATAGTTCTCAATTTTTATTTCAAAGCTGATTTCCATTAGCCTGACAAGGTCTTTCAGGAATTTGTTTCTTTGGAGGGTTTAATCACATTGATGCTTTCAATTTCATACCTAATGATGTTATTTATTACCTAGTGGTAATAAATGGTGTTATTATCTAATGGTGCTACCTACGTAAGTGTTAGCATTTACTTGGTAACTGCTGACAACAGCAAGTATCAATACCTAAAGCACTTCTACCTTCACCAGGGTAGAGGATTCTTTAACAAACTTTTAAAGTATTGTAGATAAAATCTGTTGACTTTAATGTAGGAATATGAAAAATAGAAATATAGTTTACTTTTAACTATTTACTTAAAATATATCTACAAATAGAAAACATTTACCATTAGATTAACATGTACATATAAAATTCATTCTCTTTAAAAATTAGTTTAATGACTTTTCAGTTACCTCCTGTGGTTTACTGAAATATAAACATGTCATTATCAAGTGCTGAATTTTTACTTTTCTTCTAATATTTATATCTTTCAAATATTTCATGCACTGATAAAGATAACTTTTATTTTTGATTTTAAAAGGAACACCACTAGTGTTTTACTAACTAAACACATGGTTTCTACTGATTGGTAATATATATGCTTTATTACAGTAATGAACAGTTATAACTGTGAATGGATATTAAACTTTATCAATTGCTTCTTACTTGATTTGCTGGTGTAGCATATTTTATTAACGAATTCTTTATATTTTTCTGTGTATTCTGGGAATTAATTGCTATTTTGTTAGTGGCTTTAATAGATTGAATCTATCTGTTAGAAGTTTTGTTTTTTCAGAATTAACTGTCTATATCTGCAATATGGCTAAAACTGTATTAAAATGTATATATGTCAGATAAGTCTATTGTTTTCTGGGTATGGCTGTGGTATCTTTCTCAGATTTGGTAATAACCAGAGATTAACTTCAAGAAATAAAATGGGATACAATACACTTTTTATTATTTGCAAACAATTTACATTATATTAGGATGCAATACTTCTTGAAAAGAATTTTCCAGAGATTTTATTGGACTAAGAGGTATTTCTTGGGGGAGGGGAGTAATATTTGAAAAACACTATTAGTGTAGGAGATTAGTACTGGAGGTTATTTTATTTCTTGGGGTGATGATCAAGGTTTTTTCTTTTTTGACTCATGAGAATTTATAATCCATAAAATTATTCAATTTTTTCTTGTAGAATCACATTATAATATGGTAATACTGTGATAGTCTGGAGATATTTGGCCTCTTCTAACATAATCTTAAATTATAAAGAATGTTGAGTAATCAAAATAGCTGTCAGAAAATCAAAGCACTAAAGACAGGTATTAAGGATTTAAATTATATCCAAATTAATTAGTAAATTGTTAATGATTAGGTATTGATTTTTCTAGCATATAAAGTTTAAAGCATCAAGAGAACTGTCAAAGGAAGATGACTGTCATAAGTGACAGCTCATATGACCAACAAAGAGAAGAAGCAAAGTCCTAGTTAACATTAAAAAATCATATTTGTCTCATGGAAAATTCACTTACATGGAAATCTAATATTACACTTAGCAAAATTAAGCATATTTTTCTTTTAGAATGTATGTAAGAATTAATTAATTTAAGCAATTTAAAACTGTATTTTCAGTTCAAAGATTAATAAAACTAAAAGAGATACTTAGAAAAAAATCCATTGAGTTGCCATGGGTTACAGCAATAGATGTCACATACCATCTAAACCATGCACGCAGACAATAAGATGTACTCCATCTTCAGAACCATCCTCTTCTTCCATGCTAAAATAAGGGGCTGAGGATGCCAGGAGAGGAACATCACTGTACATGAACCCAGGAAGTTTAAGCTGCTTCAATTCCTCTTTTGCCTGAAGGAAGCTAAAGCAAAATATTACAAAAGATACTCTTTTTTAGATATTATATTCAGTTTATAAAACCAAAAAGACAGTCTTGTTGAATTTGAGAAATGTAGAAGAAACTTAGCAATATCTGAATATAATAATATTGAAAATATGTGGGGTCATATAAATGATTTAGAATTCAGAGAGAAAATTTTCTTTACTATTTTTAGTATATATTCTCATCAGCTACAAGTGAACAATTTAAATGTGAAAGCTTAAAAATTCCTTTAAACTTGAAATCATCTAAGAAAATTTTATAGAGTAATGCATCAATAAAATTATTGTATGCATAGAAAAGTAGGGAACTAAAAAGATGACAATGTGATAATCTTGTAATTAAATCTTACCCTCTTTGATCCTTTTTAATCTTATGTAAATAGTTATTGTATAACATGAATACAGTGAGAATGGTAGTTACAGTACTTAGTTGACTAGATTATTTGCATTTCTCTCTCAAAATACCAAAAGAAGGAACAGAATCAAGATGGGTATATGAATATGTGACAATGTATAATTGGTGTCATGTATTCATTGTATTGACTACAAATCTTAACAACTTGGGGACAGCAAAAATATACTATACTTAACACTGTATTATTTGAAAGTGATACAAGAAAAACTCAACGAAGCTGATAAACACTAAACTAAGCAAGATACAGATAAAGACAGACCATTGTTTTCATGAATGGGTATCCACAAGATGGAATTATTTCAGCTTCCCAGCATGTTACAGTTCTTTAATAGGTCTTTATTACCTCACTGGTTTCACTACTTGAGGCACTAAGATCTTAACTGTATTTATAATCAGAATCTGGGAACTTAAAAAAAAAAAATCTACTCTAGACATGTCTGAACCTTTTACTCCAGTGATTGTAATTCTGGATTAAGTAGTAGGATATTTTGAAAACGTGTGCATTACTAGTAAAACTATGTCATCCTTAAAGTTTTCCAGATACTTATTGTTCATGAAATCTTAATTCTGGAAACTACTGACTTAGCTGAAGTAATTTGACTCTGGTAGTTTTAAGAAGTTTCTACTGACCTATTATTCATATCGAGTACTGTCAGTATTCACTAGATGTACTTTTAAATCTAGCTTTTATTTGGGAGTGGATAGAGAAGCACAGAAGTACTGATTAAAGAAAGAACTTTAAACTCAATTATGCCATACTTCTAACATAAAACTGCTAGTGGAAAATTTGTATCAGGAATCTTTAGCCTATAAAACAGGACAATTATATGAGGAATTACAGGTTTGTCAAAGTTCATTTCTCCATTTTAGATAGCTAATCAAAGTAGCAATTTTTGTGTGTTACAAAAACCAGAAAGTGAAATATATGTTCTCCATATATTTAGTAGCACATATTATTGTGCACCATTACTTACGCTTGTATTTGAGGTTTTGGTGAATTTTCATACCAGGAAATTGATGAAGTAAAGTTGTAAGAAGTGCTGCTTGGCTGCTTTGTAATGGCATCAAATTTACTTTTAGAATACTTAACACTACAAGGAGACTCTCGTGGTGCAGATGGAAAGGACAGACACCCAGAAGTACAAACAGTAGGCATATTTATACCATCCCTCAGATATTCACTGTTTATTTTTTCAGATTTTATAAGTCTTTCTTCTTCTAGTGCATCTCTGTTTGTGTAGTGAGCATTTACTCTTCCATCCAAAGTTGAATCATCTGTTTCTTCATAATACCCATTTTGAATCATTTGTTGATCCTGCTCTTCCTCCTCATTCTCTTTACCCTGATCCTGCTGAAGATTGCTAACTTCTTTCTCTCCTTCTCCCTCAGTCTCTTTCTGAGGGCTAATTGGATTGCTGTAGTTAATAGTACACGCATCAGAAACATGCAGACTTCTTTGAGAACCAAAATAATTTTCCACAAGTCCTTGTTTTACCATATCAGGACTGTCTGAAAAAGGGTCATTTGTACCCAGATGAATTTCATTTTTTACTGTAGGGGCTTCTGAATTTATTTGTTTGAGATTTAATGCATCACTGTTTTTCCTTTTCACAGTTCTATCTTCATTCATTTCTGTATTAGTGGAGATGGAACCTGGAACACAAGGAGTGCCTAAACAAATCAGTTGTGAATTTAATGTAAATGCTGTCCCTGTAGAATTAATAGATTTATCAGGACTCTCTGAGCCTTTACACATAGTATCCAAGTTAGGTTTGGAGCTGCAACTACTTTTCACATCACTGGAAGTATCTTCATCTGAAAAAACAAATTGTAAAGGGTCTTTAGTGCTTGAATTTAAGGTATGTATTGCTATAGCTTCATTGTCCAAATGCCCTGAAAATATAACACTCTGCTCCTGCAAAAAAATACTTGACTTTTCACTATGATCGCGTTTTGGTAAGTCAATTGTTCCTAGATTTAAAACAGTTTTGCTATCATTTAGGTGGTATTCAGGCACAACAGATTTCTTAGAATTCTCATCAGGTGACAGTTCATCATCGGAAGGTAGAGAGTTTATGGATGTTAAAGATGACTGTATTTCACTTAAAGCACTTGTACTCTCAGTACAATGACTTCCGAATGAAAATTTTACATTATAATCAGGTTTCATCAAAAGCTGAGGAAACAATCTTTCATTATTATATGGAGCTTGCCCTTGCACAGTTTCAAATACTACATCAGGGTTTGGATGTGTTGCAAAAGAACTTGGTTCACTTTCAACACCTGAATCTGAAAATCTAGATGAGGCATATGTGGCATTATCTGGTAACTTATTTGCATCTCCACTTGTTATAACATGATATTCTTTTGTAGAAGAAGCAGATACATTACTTCTTAACTTAACTAATGATTCTCCAATAGAAAGACACTTAACTTCCTGCAAAGCTTCTTTTTCATCAAGTGTTATTTCTATAGATTTAGATTTACCATTAGATTCTAAGGACTCAAAGTTGGGTAGCTGTACATTATCCACAAATATGTCATCTTGTTGAAGTTCTGTCCAAGCTCCTATTTTAACAGTTATTTTCTCTCCAGTGAAAAGATCTTTATTACAGGGTTTTGCTATTGAAGATGGGGTTGTTTGATGATCTTGGCAATCCTCTGATGAACTTCTGGATGCCACATTGTGTTCCACTTGTGAAATTTCACTATCATCCTGGGAGATATCAAGTTTACCTGAAATGGACAAATTTGCACAAAGATTTAGGCTGCCAGAGTTCAAAGGATCAAACAGGTCTGGTACCACATTTTCATTATCTGGAGACTTTTGTTCAGTTTCCTCTGTATTAGTTGGCAAATAGCTAACTTCCTTTTGACTTGTCTGTCTGCTGTAGTTCTTTAGGTCAAAATGATATCCACATATTGTGGGATCCAGACCTTCTTTCTGACTATGTGAAGGATTGCCTTCAAAGCATTTAGAGAGATCACTGGATGCTGTACTTTTTAAACATTTGTAGCCTACCAAAATCACAGAATCCTTAGAGTTCTGCTTTATTATTTTTTTTGTGTTTTCAGGTTTCATTGTTTTCATGAGCTTAGTAACCTTAACTTTGGATTTATTTGATTCTTCATTCTTTCCTTTTACAGACTTTGTTAGCTGTTTTTCACCTTCTGTAAACCAAAAATTGGAGGCACCAGCAGGTTTGACTTTCAACTCTGGGCTAGAAAGTCCAGCTATAGAGCTTTCTTCAGTCTCATATTTATCCATTCTACTGGACTCTGATCTCTGAAGATTCTGATATCCCATCCAGGGTGCATCTAAGTCTTTTATCCAAAGAAAAAAAGATTCAGGTTTAAAACAAGGTGCAAAAACTCATAATTAAGATACTACTTTTTCTGACTATAACTTTCTAATATCCTCAAAAAATAAAGACTAGAGGGGAAAAAACAATCCCACATTAGGGAATAGTTTTATGCATATAATACACAAAAATGATACATATAACTTATATATTTTAGTTGATAATGCTTACTTACCTTCAATAACTGAATCTAAATACCTATCTTCAAAGATTATAGGTAATGAATTGAGATCTCCATCTAATTCACTACATTCAATAGGAAGGGGTGGAAGAGAACTGCAGAAGGAAGTATTTTTGATAGCGGTGCACATCTGTAGATGACTCTGAGCACTGAAAAAATATTTCTTAAGTCAGACTGTAATTTAAAAAAATTACATCCATCCCACTTAATAAACTCTACCTCTTCCCTTTCCCTCTATCATTTCTAGTCTCCACCCTCAAGATATGACCTTTTTATGAAAGCCTTTCTTGGTCAAAAATAAAGTGATAAAGTAAAAATTTTTGACTGATTCATAAAATTATGGTTTGATGCTAATTTATTTAATTTCTATTATGTTTTTCTATATTTCAAAATGAGTTATTATGTTTACTATATAAACTTTTTAATTTGTTGATAATAACATTATAGGGGAAATATCAAAAGTTCAAAAGTCTAACAATAATTTGTCAGTTTTGGGGAAAAAAGTGTTCCATTGTTACTGCTACATTTAACCTATGCTGATAAGTAAAATCAACAACTGTTTAAAACAAGGTATATGACTTTCTATATAAATAATTTCTGAAACAAGTTTTTCTTAGGGGAAATATAACAAATCAAAATAAACAGAACTGTATAAAAAATTCATTGCCCAGTTTTGATAATTAACATTTACCCTTATTGTTTTATCCATATATTCATTTTCTAGTTAACTCCACGCTAATTTATTTATGGTTTTTGTGGGAATATAATTCATAGGCATTGAAATATACAAATCTTAGCTAAAGGATTTTCACAAGTGGTCATATGATACAGAATATTTCCATATATACAAAGTCTGAGCCCAAGTCAATGTGAAGACAACCACTGTTTTGACTTTTCCCACATTAGATGTGCCTGTTTCAGAATTTCATTTGAATATAATCATACAGTATTTACTATCTATATCTAACTTCTTTTGCTCAGCATAATGTCCTCAAAATATTACTTAAAAAATAAAAATCAGATCTAAATATATTAAGTGGGAAGAGTAGAAGGCATCTATTTTGTATATTTTAAGTATAAATCATTAACATAATGGAAGGCAGTGTTAATCACACTACTTGTGAAAATCTGTAATACATGATGATGAATGTAAGAAGTTTGACTTTTGAAAATAAAGCTAGAGTGAGATTGTTAAATGGAAGCCTGAAACTTGAGATGTGTGGAAACACTAAAGCTACAGCAGATCTCATGTAAGGAGAGTACATCAGATAAGGTAAGAGTACAATATGCTTTTTTATGTGTTGTGGCTTTCATTATGTAATTCATAAAATTAAATTCAATTTGATTTAACAGGGGATTTCTGAATTTCTCCTATTGTATTCTGTCACTGATAAATTCTTAGATATCTTACATAAAGGAAATGAAATCATTATGAATTTTGGCTTTATGGTACTTACTGAAGTTCCTGGTATGCAATGGCAGCTTCTCTTGGATGTTCAAAACAAAAGAATGCCTCAGAAAATCTACGTACCTAAAAGATTCCAAAAAGGGAGCATTGATAATAATAAGGCATGTTTTAAAAGTCAACAGTGCAGTATGATAGGGAAAGAAACCCTCTCCATAAGGTCTTTCAAAACCATTACTGTGAGAATTAATCTCCCTTTATCCTTTCTAGGTTTTGTTAAAGCACTTATTTTGGTACTTCATTAAATAAAAGAAATAACAGAAACTAGTGAGGAAGATAGGTTTATATGATGAATCCACCATTTATCCTTCTTGATGGCAGGGATTCTGTTTTCTTATTCATCATCACATCAAATACCAAGATCTTACCCACCACATGGGAAACAAGACAGGATCAGCTAGCATTTCTTGCATACTATGTGCTAGATATCCAAGTACATGCAAGTTGAAGTATTTGACTCACTAACAGTGAGCATTTCATCTTTTAGTTATTTAAAAATTGCACTTAATATCTGTTATACATAATGGCTTTATTGTGGAGAACAAACAAAATAACGTATGAGACGGTATTTTGTTATTTCGAAAGTAGATGTAAATATAGGCTTATAATAATAATTGCCATTATAACATTCATCATATTTTTCCTTATAATACTTGCATTATGTGAAATGTTTCCCTTCCTAAGTATATTGTTTTTCAGAATGGGAGTTACATTTTTATGATTTTGCTATGAACCAATGCATATCTTGATATGTCATAAAAGCAAGTACTTGACAAATACTACTCAAATCAGTTAAAAATTTCTTAGATCATATTTGTATTGTGATCTATTCATTTTGAATTATGCAAGGTAAAGCTTTTTGAAATATTGGAGCAATAGGAAGCATTCGTAATATGCTTTGTTTTGGAGTGTACAGGGAGGTGACAGAAATTATATACAGAAATTATATTACATTTAAGGTTCTCTTCTAAAAAAGAAATATTATAAAGATTCTTTAGTTTTGGCCTAAATTGCACAGTAAGTAAAGTATATTTTACTTGCTATCAACTGATCAGGGAATTTCTGACATACTCAGCTTATTTACCAGAGCAAATGAGACTAATATTCAGAGGAACAAGTCAATGAGGGTTGCAGGGAAGGGAAGATATGAAGCATCTATGAAAAGGATGCAACTTATGTCATTATTTTCAAATACTGTCAAATTGTCTCTTTTCCCCTCTCCAACACTATAGAAAAATATCTGTTATCTACCTGTCTACTACCAATGTTTCCTATGGAGAAATTCTGAAGTCATATGGATTCCTGCAGTTGAAGTTAGTTCTACAAAACTGGCCTGGTGTTTTCTCTTCTTTCTCCAATGCCTACAATAAAAACTATCATTTCTTGATAGCATCCTACCTCCCCAGCAAAAAGTAGAAACACTCTATTTTTCAGCCTTAGACTTAAAACCACACAAAAGTCCTAAACATATATCATCATCCCTGAGAGAGGAAACTGAAGCACAGAGGTAAAATATTTCACTGATAACATAGTTAGCAAATGATAGAGTCAAATAAAGATTTGAGAAAGTCTGAATCTTTCATTCCAAAGCTTATCTCTTCTCTTCTGTATTAAGACTCCTTCTTATTAAAAAGTCTTGCTTTTCTTCTTGGACTCATCGTGGTTTTTTCCTAAAATTTTTCCTACCTTGATTTTTGTGCTTTGGCAATATGTAATAAATAAGCCCACTGACTGTACTGAGTAGTCATAACTAAGGTATGACTGCCACCTAATGGCTGTATAACTTAATTTTGAGCAAAAGACAAACAGGAAAAAAGCACATTCATAATTTCAAATTTCAAACTGAGGATATTATATTAGTAATATGTTATTAGTTTGTTATATATATATATATATATATATCTGTGTATGTATGTGTATAACAAATTTTGTGAAAATACCCTAATTAAAAAAATTCATTTGCTTAACAGTATCAACTATTTCAAACTTAGCAGAGTTAGGTTAAAAAAAAAGTATCTGAGTGTACAAAATGACTGTTCAAAACACCTTACAGCTGAATGTTTATCAATGTTCACCCTAGTATGCTGTTTGAATTATTGTTATAAATTATGAAACTATAATATAAGAAAAATCAGAGGCACACCTTGAGATATTATAGGTTTGGCTCCAAACCAATAGGGAAAGCAAGTTAAATAAATATTTTTACTTATCCAGTACATGTTGAAGGTATATTTACATTATATTGTAGTTTAGTAAGTATACTGTGATCTATAAAGTCTAAAAACACAATGTACACAAGTATGAGGTGGTAACTCATAGTGATTTTGATTTGCATTTCTCTGACAGTAAGTGATGATGAATATTTTTTTATGAGCCTGTTGGTCATCAGTATGTTTTCTTCAGAATCTATTTAGATCTGCCCACTTTTGGGTTAGATTGTTTTCTTTTTGTCAAGTTACATGAATTCTTTGTATATTCTGGAGGTATGATGACAAATGTTTTCTCCCATTCAGTGGGTGTCATTTTGTTTCAGGGACACTACCTTGCTGTACAGAAGCTTTCTGCAGCTTTTCCCCTTATGCTACCTGTAAGCCTAAAGAATGGAACAGAGAGTTAGGATCTTTTTCCTGATAAGGCTTTGGCTCAAGGGCATGTTAAGTTTGGTTTTATCATTCATCCAGATTATTAAACTTTCTCTGTATCAACAATAAGGTTGTTATGCTTTCTCATCATTTGTGTGTTTACTAACTTAGTACTTCTAATTTCCTTCAAGAACTTTTCTTTTGTAATTACAACCTGGTTAACTGGTACAAGAGGCCTAATTTTCAGTTTATTTTGGTTTTTGACATGCTCTCTTCATTAAGCTTCATCATTTCTAGCTTTTAACTTAAAGTGGGAGATACATGATTTTTCCTTTCACTTGAATAGTTAGAGGTCATTTTAGGGTTATTAATGGACCTAATTTCAATATTGTATTTTTAGGAATAGAGAGGTCCATGGAGAATAGTTAAAATGCACAAAACAGTTATTGGTTAAGTTTGCCTTCTTTATAGGTGCAGCTAGTGGCATCCCCCAAATAATACAATAGTAACATCAAAGTTGACTAATCACAGATTATTCATAAAAGATATACTTATGAACAAAACAAATATTTTGAGTATTATCAAAATGTGAAACAGACATCAAGTAAACACATGCTGTTAAAAAAATGGCACTGATAGATAAGGGTTTAATAACAATGATCCACAAGGAACTTACACAATTAAACAAAAACAAAACAAGAAACCCAATCAAAAAATGGAGAAAAGAACTAAAAAGACACTTTTCCGAAGAGGAAATACAAATGGCCAAACAGGCACATGAAAAATTGTTCAATGTCACTAGCAATAAGGGAAATGCAAATCAAAACCACAATGAGATACCACCTTACACTAGTGAGAATGGCCCACATTAAAAAAACAGGCAACAACAAGTGTTGGCATGGATATGGAGAGAAAGGAATGCTCTTACACTGCTGGTGGGAATGTAAACTGATCCAGCCACTATGGAAAGCGGTGTGGAGGACCCTCAAACTAATGAAAATGGAACTACCTTTTGACCCAGCAATCGCTCTTCTGGGAATCTACCCAAACGAGACCTCAGTATAGGGTACAAAGGGACACCTGTGCCCGCATGTTTATTGCAGCACTATTTATAACTGCAGGACATGGAAACAACCCAAATGTCCCAAAACAGATGAATGGATGAAAAAGATGTGGTATATATACACAATGGAATATTATTCATCAATTTAAAATGACAAATTAGGTGAATTTATGATAACATGGACATACCTAGAAGAAATCGTATTAGCAGCAACAAGTCAAAAAGATAAAGACAGACACCAAATGGTTTCACTATTATATGGGACTTGGGAAAGATAAACAAAAAGCTATGAAGAAAAGTCAAAAATAAAACAAAACAAAAAAAACTAACAACCAAATTAAAGTACACAACTCCAGGTGGTGGTGGTGGTGGGGGGACAGAGGGGGAATGATCAGGGAGGGTGGGGGGTGAATGCCGGGAATTACAAAGATGTGAAATTTATATGTAAATAAATTATTTGATGTTAAAAAAAATGGCACTGAAAAACTTGCTTTATAGGGGGTTGCCACAGACCTTCAATTTATGAAAAATGCAAGTAAGTATCTGTGCAGCATAATGAAATAACATATGCCTATCCTTGCACACCAACATGCATATAAGCATTATTTACAGCAGCTGAAAGAAACAATCTAAAAGTCTTTCAATGGATGAACACACATAATTTGGCTCTTCAAAGGAATGAAAACTGATACATGCTGCAACAAAGATGAAGCAAGAAATCTTACCGAAAAGGTGAAAGGTTTTATGATTATATTTATATGAAGCATCCAGAATAAATCAGATTAGTGGTTACCAGGAGATGGGGGAAAGGGAAATGGGGAATGACTGCTTAATGAGTGTGGTGTTTCCTTTTGGGGTAATGAAAATGTCTTGGAGTTAGAAAAAGATGGTTGTTGCGTAACACTGTGACTATATGAAATGCTATTAAGTTATACATGTTAAAATGGTTAAGGTTAATTTTATGTTTTGTGAATTTTATGTTTGAAAAAATAACCCTAACCCTACCTCTCTAAATACTGAGTCTTAGGAAAATAGTTTCCTACAGACATTACATATCACTTATCCTTTTCTTTCTTTTGATGGTGTCATCAACTAATGTTTTTATTTTCTAGCTATTAGATCATCTGTGATAGTACAGTTCCACAGGCTTTGTAAAATAATTAATTCCAGGGACTAAAGACAGCTGAAACCATACTGTGCATCAACAAGGCAATCACTGAAAATTATGTTTGAGATTATATTTCTATTTGTAAAACATGAATAGCATAGCAAACCAATATCATAATGAGTGGTACCTGATAACTTTGGGCAAATAGCAATCAAAATAATATGACTTTGGAATAGAAATAGTAAGACAGACCAATAGAACAAAGAGCATGGTAATAAGTTCATACTTATACAGATAGTCAATCTGTGACAAAAGAGCTAATTACAGACAATGGAAAGAGGGAAGTTTCATCAACAAAAGATGTTGGGACAACTGAACAACTGTACAAAAGAATGAAAATATACGATTATCTCACATAATATAAAAAACTTAACTCAAGTTGGATTAGAGACATGGATCTAAAATGTGAAATCATAAAATACATTAAAAAACCCACATAAAACAGTTTATACAATGTTGATTTTAGAGATGTCTTTGGAGACTTGACTCCAACAGCAAAGGAAAGAAAAGCAAAGATAATGGGATTATATCAAACTGAAAAACTTCTGCACAGCAAATGAAAATATTAAAACAGAAATTCACTAAATGGGAGAAATTATTTGCATACCGTTTACCTGACAAGGGGAATAACATCCAAGATCTACAAAGAACTCATACCACTCAAAGTAAAGAAGACACACAGGTGGACAATAACTGCATGAAAAAATTCTCATCATACCGATCTTTAGGAAAATACAAATTAAGACCATAAAGACAGAGCCTTACAACCATGAGAAATGCTCATCTATTAAAAACAAACAAACAAACAAACAAACAAAAAATCCAAAAAACAAAACCAAAAACAAACTTTTGTGTTGGCAAGGCCGTGCAGAAAAAGGAACACTACACTGGTAGTAGGAATGTAGACTGGTCCATTCCCTATGGAAAACAGTATGGAGGTTTCCCAAAATATTAAAAACAGATCTACCTTGTAATCCATCACTTTCATTTCAATTGTCTACATGAGGAATGCACAAACCCAATGTGAAGGGATATATGCAATCCTCTTTACTGCAACACTATTTAGAATAAGTAAAAAATGAAAACAACTTAAGTACCTAGTGATAGATGAATAGATTAAGAAGATGAAGTATATACACACAATGTAACACTGTCAAACATTTAAAAAAGGTGAGCTCTTGCATTTGCAACAACATAGATGGAGCTGGGTTATGCTAAGCATAGTAAGTCAGAAGGAAAAAGATAAGTACTGGAAGATGATTTCACTCATATGTGGAATATAGAGAAATAAAACAAAGGAAGAAACTAAACCAAACCAATCCTAGAAATGTGACTATAGAAATGAGATTACCAGAGGAGGAGGATTGAAGTAAGGAGCTACCAAGGCAGGGGGCACAATGGACTACAGCAGAGGATAGTGGGTGTGGTATTGTTACATAGATTTGAAGAGGTGTTAACTTGTACCTGAATCAGATGCAATAAACTGCAAACCAACCTTACCTCAATTAAAATAAAAAAGATAACTGAAGACTACTATGATTATTTCAGGCCAACACATGAATAAATTTCGAAAGTTCTAGAAATATACAATTTACCAAAACTGACTAAAAATAAAAATAGGCAGTATTCTCACTAATATGTATCACCTGTATCATAAGCAAAATACAAACCCAAATTGAAGGGTGGTCTACAGAACAACTAGTCAGTATTCAGGGGAGGGGTGGTGGGCAGGGGAAAAAAGTAAAAGTCATGAAGAACAAAGAAAATATAAGGAATTATTATAGATTTAAGGGGGCATGACAAATGAATGCAATACAGGTGAGGAAATATTGTTTTAAATGACACTATTAAGACTGAAGTTAGGTACACCCTTTGATACCACAATGTCCTTTGCAGAACAGTGCTTCACAGAAACTGGTATGGCAGGAAATAAACACAAGAGTGTTCTCCAATAAAGTTTGGTTGTAACAGCTACAGTCAGAAGTAAACCAATGTCCATCACTTGCAGAACAGATAAATTTTGAGTATATTCAAAAGGAATACAAAACAGCAATTTAGTTATCAATAGTGACTAATCTCACAAAAACAAATCTTGAGCGAAAAAAGCAAGAAACAATATACACTATATAATTTCATTTATACAAAATTAAATATCAGGCCAAAACAGCTTCAATTATTTAGTGTGCATATGTAGGTGATAACGAAATGAAAGCAAGGAACTTATTACAATAAAACATAGGACAGAGAATGGAGATTACTTCAATAGAAATTGAAAAAAAAAAAAACAAAAACCAGAAGACTTCTTTGGTGGTGCTGAAAATTTTCTGTATCTTGATTTAAGTGATAGTTTAAAAGGTATTTGAATAATCACTTGTTAAAATATATATGTTTTATGCATTTTCATGATATTGATTATTTTATAATTAAGAAAAAAGGAAATTTTTTATTTTATTTATTTTTATTTATTTATTTATTTTATTTATTTAATTATTATTATTTAATTATTTTATAATTAAGAAAAAAGGAAATTATTATTATTTTATAATTAAGAAAAAAGGAAAAAGAAAGCCAACATGGTATTTTGAATAAAAACTACTAGTTCAGGCAAAGTCATGAGCATATATAAGGAGATAAAAGTGAAAAGACAGGTTTTTAATAAATCAAAGACTCTTGGTATACTATAAAATAAAATGTGTATACAAATATCTGGATAAGATCTATACAAGGCTAGAGTAAGCATGGATGTCTAGACTACTTCTCCCACCTTACCAGTAGTAATACACATTCCTAGGAGAGGTGGTGAAGGGGAAGAAGGAAAGGCTTGAAAAAGAGACTATCTTAGTTTCAGATGGTTCTCTAAGTGATTTCAGTTCCTAATGAGACCTGGTTATAATTCCTTTTCTTGAGTACCAGGTCTATCCTATACCAAATATTTTTCTATTTTATTTACATTTAGGCGATTTTTCCTATCACCTAGGTTTGTATCTGACAGAGGTCATGTGCTCAATTGTACTGTTTTATTACTAATTTCAAAGTCAAACAATAACACACTACTAAGTCTATGCTGACATATCAACAGGTAAGGTGAAAAATCAGACTTTTAATTAATAAGTTTTTAATATCATCTATTTAACTTACCCTCAAAGTATGATGCTCTTGTGCTAATAATATTCTCAATTCTTCACGGAGTGTTATAACTTCCAGAAACTGTGCCCACAAAGCCATTAAAAGTGAACAAAGTTGTGCAAGATTCATATTTATAAGTTCTGCCAACTCATCAGGATTTTCTATTTTCTAAAACGATAAGAAAAAAAAACAAACTTCACTGCTTCCTGAAACTTATGATAACATATCTAAATATTGTATAGTAATGAGAATATTAATACAAAAGCACATTTATAGTTTTTTAAAGAAATGTGTGTATATGTCCATATTGGTAGAGAAATGTTAACTGACCAATGATTTTTTTCCATTTGATAACTACTGCAGCAAATTTTTCTTGTTTTTTTTTTTTTTTGGAGACTAGGTCTCACTATTTTTGTCCATGGAACCGCAGGCTCACGTTACCCAGGGTACCACGAACTCAAGCTATCCCCAGCCTCAACTTCCCAGGTAGCTGGGATTACAGGCGCACACCACCATGCCCAGATGTTTTTTTGGGACTAGGTCTCGCTGTGCTGCCCCGGGCGGGACTGGAACCACAATCCCCAGACCCAGTCATGCTCCATAGGCTGATGCTTACAGGTACACGCTACCTTACTGCAGCAATTTTTAATAATACAATCACTATTTCAATATGAATTGTCTTATTACTAAAATTATATCAAACATGTTTTAAGATGACAAATTTGGATTCTACAGAGCACTACCAACTTCAGAAACTAAACTACTGAGAATTTCAAATAAAATGCACAAATCATAAAACAAAGATAAAATTTTTGAAAGATAACAAATCTTAAAATTTATGATTTTTCTCCCTCTAATCAGCTAAATATAAGATCTCCTTAGATAGGACTGAGATTTTTTATTTCCCTCATTATTAAGTTTCTAGATTCTATTTTGCTTGTGATAAGTCTTTTACAAAGACATCAGACTTTTTTCTTTTCTTTTTTAATAATTCTATCCACTGTTATGGAATATATTTTAAATGTTAGGACCTACTTACAGGCCACATATAAAGATTAATATAAAATGCTCACTGTATGGTGAGGAAAGAAAGATAGGCAAACAATTAAAACATACTGTAGAGCAATTTGATATTGGTATAAAAATATCGCACTTAAAGTGATAAATGTTCAAGAGTACCACACTGTACTAAGAAATACAAAATCTTCCAAATGAATTTTGGTTTTCTTATGTTGGTGAACTTTTGAACAAAGAATAAAAGACTATATATCAGAGTGACTGCTTTTCTTTCAGTGAGCATTTTTGTTATGAATACAGATTATGAATACAACTGACTAAGGTTGTAGTCAGTTCATAGATAATATCTTTCTGTAAAAACTTATCTTTCAATTATTAGTAACAGTAGCAAATCATCTTCCTACCCTAAGAAAGGGATCAGAAGTCTGGAGTTAAAAGTTACTCTCATGGTTTCAGTTACCATATACATATACATATACATGTCTACAATTTCTTTTCTTTCCCTACCAAAACCAGGCCTCTATTTTTCTACCCTAACTCAGACAACAAAAAAATGCACAAATTTCTACCATCATCAAAAGTGTACACAAAGAGTCATTTACCAACACCCTTACTACCAATAATGCAGAAAGCAGATTAAGTCACTTTCATTTTAACAAAGTTCATGGGCAACCCCTGCCCAATGTTATTATTTAAATCCGCACTTCCCTATTTTTCAGTATGAATTAATGTTATCTGAGTAGCTAACTTGCTCTGCTAGGAATTAACTATTTGTACAATGCCTCTATGCATTACATTTTTCACAAGATGTTTTTTAGAATTTCATGATCTACTAATTGAACTAGCCAAGCTCCCCACAAGGGTGGGGTGTTTTAAATCTGAGATGTAAATGTCCTTTATATACTGCATCAATTATTTGCCAGTTTTAAATATTATAATTTCTTCCAGTCTATTGCTTACTTTCAAATTTGTTTATAATGTAGTAAAGATCATCAATATCTTTTGTCCTTCACTGTGACAATGACAATGTTTCATTATTCTAGACATATATATATACATATATACACACATATACCAATCATATATATATATAGATATATATATATATAATATTTTCCTGCTTTCAGGGATATTTAACTCTTTACCTATTTAGAATTTGCTTTTATAACATGGTATAAAAAACTAATTTTACCATGCCTTTTATAAAACCCAGTACATGTGGTAGTTTATTATATATTGAGTTCTTAAACATAGGAGTGGTGGGTTCAATGCTACTTTCATTGATTTATCTTTTAATTTTCAGAGAAGTTCTGCTATATATATGTATATATATATATCTATAATAATGAAAATGGAGCAGGACTTCTCTGAGATTGAAAGTAGCATATATGTGTATATATACACATTTATATATATTTATATAATATATAATATATAAATATATATTTATATACACATATATTAATATATATTATTTACATATAAATATATTATATATATTTAATATATATGTTTATATATTTCATATATATGTATATATGCTACTTTCATTTATACATATATTTCATATATATATATATATCATCCAGGTGGGTACACACTTTTACATGAAATATTGTAGCTTTTTCTCATATTAATGAAATACATTAATATTATTTCTAAGTGTTTTATGACCCTTTGATAACTATCATAATAGCACTAAAGATTTTTTAAAGGAAATACTTTTCTCTATGTGGGGAAAGTCTCCAGCATAAAAAGTCACTTGCATCATGCAAAACAGTTTTATAAGGAGAAAGCAACCTTTTGTAAAAAGGGTATATCTAGTTCACATTCAAATTTATATTTCACAGACAAATACATATTTTTGTTTTATTCAGGTCTTTGATTTCTTCCACTAATGTAACTGAGAATAAAATAGATGGTGATAATAAAATAGCCAAAATATTTGTTTCAATAGTAAAAAGAAAAAAAGGTAATTTAATCCCAAGAATGAAGGAGTGCAAAAATGGTGAGACATAAACTGATCTGTTGAAAGAATGTTGTTCTACCATAATCAACCATTTCTCCTTTCATTTCAGGAAGGAAAATTATGTTTTCTCAGAGAAAATATTTAAAATAGGAAACAGAATCTACTAAAACAACTTGATAATGTGAATTAAAAAAAAACCTTACGTACCTTAACTTCTTCACATAGTTCAGTAAGTCGAGCTTCTATATTCATTTCCTCTGAAAGAAGTAAAGAATTATTAGAGGAAATATTTTAATGTTAGATTTGAAAATTATTTTTGCAATTATATAAAAAAACCCCAAAAGTTGAGATATATATGGACTATAATCAATGACTATATTGTTTCAATGTGACATATTTTCATAAACAGGAATCATGTAGTAATGTAGTAATTATTAAATCTTATGTTTTGATGATTAAACAGTTTCAGTTCTCATAAGAGGCTATCACTGTCAATGAAATACTGACTACCTATCTAAAGTAAATTCTACAACTGCCTCACAGAAAAGAAAAAAAATATACAATTAGGTTATATTGAATTTCAAACATTATTAACTATAATAAAGCTTAGCATTTTGTATTGTACATATTTAGATTTCCCTGGAGTATAAATCATTTAATAAAATGAATGACAAAATCTTTTCTCATAAAAAGTTTCCAATTTAGTTTAATAAAGTTAGTTTTCTATATAAAGTAGACTGGAAGTCTGTAAGATAATCCATAACCTTACTGCCAAGAGCTTTAACTTGCTCACACTTAACAAAGGAAGAATACATTTGTGACATTCTGAATTCATTCCTCAATTCATTATTTTATAAAGTGAATTGAACATTTACAACTTGATTAAAAGAGCAATAAACATCTAATTACTATTATATGATAAATACAATGAAGCTATAGGGTGAACAACAAATACTCATTTGGTAACTAAGACCGATGGTACACATTTATAATTTACAAAATAGATAAATAAAGTAACATTTCATATTAACATGTTCCAAAAAATAGATTTGATATTTGGTCAACTCACTGGTAACTACTAAATAAATGTGAGATAGCAAAAGTCACAGAATCACTGTTAAATAAAACATACTTTCTAATATTCAGTTTTCTAAAGTTAAAAAATATTAGCAGACCCAATATGAAAATCACAATTCCCATGTACCAGCATTGTTTTCACATTACTGATGACCTTTTTCTGTCACAGAAGAAATCAGTAAAATTAAGTTTTATGTCACATATTCTACATACAAATTTTGACAAACTAAAAATAAATTTTTAAGATTTGAGTTTTAGTAAATTTTTCTGGTCTAAATATAATAAAAGCCTAAACTGGTACATATGTATTATGGCTAGTGAGAATTACCTTAATTTAAAAAATACCTTAAGGAATGTTTAAAAGCAAAATTACACTTTAAAATCTTTGAGCCAAATGATTTCAAAATCATTTAGTATTTTTAATTAAGTTTAAAGCTATGTTTTAGTTTTGTTTAAAAAAATCAATTTATATAATTTGACAGAAATATATAAATTGATCATTATTTAAAATTTTATTTTCACATGACTCTTCCTACTTATTCAAGGTTATAGTCTAGAACATATCCTTCCATACATTTCAAATATACATATATACATATAAGTTTTGGAGTTATCATTTAAAAAAACGGAATTGTACTTTATACTCTTCTGCAATTTGTGTTTTCTTTCAGTAGCACTGATGGCAATCTGATATGCAGCTAAAAAGCATTTTAAAAAATATTAAAATACTCTTGCCCAGAGAAG
>PVHY01001202.1:79084-115314 GCA_004024945.1 Uropsilus gracilis
CATCCATCCATCCATCCATCCATCCATCCATCCATCCATCCATCCATCCATCCATCCATCCATCCATCCATCCAATATTTACATCACACCTCAGAAAACACCAATTCTTTGCTAGTGTTAAAAAGATAATATCAAAAAAACTAACTTCATAATGTTTTACGTTCTAATCCAATTTGTTCCCACTGAACCAAAAGTTGGGTCATTATAAGACCTTATAAGCAGCATTCTGTATAATTATTTAAAATGTTCACATATGAATTGATAGGCTGGCAATAATAGTTTCAAAAACAAATATATTTCTTTCTCTAAAAAGAACACTAAAACAAGTGATAAATATTCAAAATTTCATACAACGAGTTTTTATAACTCTTCAAAAGTTTTGCTTCCTGATAAGAAAATCAGTTATTCTCTTAAGAGTTCTATTGAAAGCACACCCAAGTGTCAAATATATCTGAGCTAGTTTTCATCTCAGAAATGTTGAGAGAAATTCTGGTTCCTTAATTTCCTGTCATTCATATTTTTGAAAACTAGGAACAAGCAGTGTTAATTCCACAATATTTATTCAAACTTCTTGTTTTTTATTTTATAACTATTAAAAAAGGTATGATCTATTCATGAAAGTAAAAGCTATAGCAAGATAGTAAATTAAGCACCACTACTATTTTAGAACAAAAACCTAAAATACATGAAAGAAATATATCATTAAAATGACAGTAAAATGGCCCTTTAAAATATGCAATTACCTGGAAAATGGTAATTTGATATTATTATTTTAATTCAGAACAATAAAAGCAGATGTCAACTAATGCAAAAAATCAAAACTATACAAAAAATATTGCTCTATTTCTGTGATGTATGAAATCAACTTCAGTTTTTAAACCATATATGGTTATCAATTGTCATATCTAAAGATAAAACCTATTTAGAACAAATTTAAAGCAACATTATTAAAACAACAAATTCTGGCAATAAATATGGTTTCCAAAAACTGTTCTTTGTAAGGAACTCTAGAAACAATAAAGAAAAAGTTAAATCTTTGTATTTACCATTCCCATTTTTTTTCATTCCTCCCAGCCCTTACCATTTCCATTTTTAAATGAAAAATTAAATTAATTGAGAAATTTTCCAAAGTTTATCTACAAACCAAATTGATTCTAAAATAAAAATAGATTCAAATAGTTCTTAAACAAAAGTGGTAGTAAATACTCTATCAATAAATACATTATTTATATTTAACTCCAATTTAAAGCAAAACTTCACACTAATTAAAAGGGATAATTTATTTAACCTATTTGTAAACATACCTAGACAGGTGTCTTTCTGGGTTCTTGGCTGTTTTCTTCTGAGAAGGCGCTCATAAAGGACCTGCATGTTGGCCTTGGCTAGTTATAAGGATTGCACATAGCACTAGTTACTATAATCCTTTTATGACAAAATTTATTAGACTTTTCCAACTTGTTAATGATAAACTTAGTACTGATCTGACAGTGCAGTTAGAACACTATAGCAGTTTTTGTTAGTTTATTAGAATTACAAATGATGTACATTCAAGTTTACATTAATTTATTCTTTTTTTCTATTTAATGTGACACTCAAAATTTCATAATCCAATATTGCAATTTTATGTTATAATTTCTTAGGTTCAGAATTTCAGAGCTGGCAGAGGTCTCAGAGTTCAGCTATGTAAGATTACATTTTACAAATATAGGATAGTGGGACTTATGAACATTATGTGATTTGCCAAAGTCTTGATTTTTGAACCTGTGACTCCCATTTTCAAAGAGTTCCTTGCATCAAATCAGTATTTAACTATTTGTCATTTTAAAAAATGTACATCATTCATCTAGGAGAAAAGAAAAAGTCAAGAACAGAAAGGAGTTCAAGGTATTATTTTTAAAAGCGATAATAGGGTAGATTATCAAAGCATGGTAGAGTCAAAGGCTTTTAAATATAAACTTATCTGAAAACTGAAGTGCTAAATAATAGAAAATAACCTATAATCAAGAAGTACTTTATTATAACCACTTATTAAAACTGGTGACTATAGTGATGTTTAATTAATGTGGTTTTTCATGGAAATTTGATCTAATGCCCACAATTTAATTTTGTATAAAAATAAAGAAACATTAATAGATTAGACTATGCAATATATATTTATATTATGAATAATTAATAGTAATTTTAGAGTTCTTAGAAGAAATATTCAAGAATATACTAAAGTTTACAATAGAAATATAAACATTAATGAAGAATTTGAATAATGCAAAGCTTTACCAATGAATACAGAAAATGAGTTTTGATTTTAAAAATCCCTAGAAAACAATTTTAAGTTATGGTTATGAGTTAATGCTTATATAATTTTAAAGGAACAAAAAAACTCATTTTTTGTGTGGTATTTTTTGTGTAATATTTCACTCATTCACTCACCCATTCAACAAATATATTTTGAGTAAATACCATGTTTAAGGTACTATTAGTTTTATTTTATTGCTACTTATTTACTTAAATAAAACAGGCTTGTTTTAGAATTCTATTTTAATAAAATATTTTAAGCAAATAATTTGGAGTAAAGTTAATATTCATTTAACAATAACTCCTGAAATTAAACATAAACACACTTTTAACTATTGTATTTTTCTATTTTACATCTAGAAGCCCAAAGTGATGTATAAGAATAAAAGGCATTTTTATCTGAGAAAAAGTTGAAAGCTTTTAAAAAAGTTGAAAGTTTTATTTTTTATTTAAAAATAAAAATTATATTAAAGTGAGAGGAATAAATTAGTGGCAAAGTTCTAATACTAAGTCTAAGCTATTTAACATATTAGAAAAAAGTTTTCTTTAGTTAAAAATTTTATTGGTTTAGATTTTATCTTCCTTTTAGAAATTATTTTTCTATGTTAAAATGTGGTACTTTTTTCTTCGCTTCTAAATATTACACGTTAAATTCGTTTGAAAATTACATTGAGATGGACATCTTTCTTATATAGGTTTTTGTATGTCCCTTTCATTTATGGTTCTCTCCATTAACCAAAAGTCCTGTCTCCCTGTTTGAGTTTCCCTAATGCATACCAATGCTGAAATAACTTAGTAAGGAAAGAGGAGAAATCAAAGCTCTTCGAAGACAGAGACCCTATTCTTTCCCCAGCACCTAATTTAGTTCTTGACACATAAGTGCTCATAAAAAGATCAAGGGAGTTGACATAATTAAGGCTTACTCTTACTTGCTCACTAAGGCTATCTACTCCAAAGGAGCATTAGTGACCAGAAAGAGGCAGGAAATAGAACTGTCTAAAAGAAGAAGAGAAAATTTTCTTCTATGGAGGAGTCACTCAACAGCAGACCTGAAGAGGCTGCTGGCAACAAAAGCAGCAGCACCAAGAAAAAAAAAATCCTAAAAAATATCCCAGGAAGATCAGAAAGGATACTTCCATTGTGGGGCTTACCCAGAGGGGCCTTTCCCAATCCATTTCCTTGATGCCAATAAAAATTCATGCACACACAAAAAGAAGTCTTTCTCTGAGTTCCTCCATACTCTGCCTTCAGATGTCCTCAACTTCCTTCTTGATTTCTGTACCACATTCAATTTCCTTCCATTTCCCTACCTTTCAAATATATACTACTCTGTAACAGTCTGAAAGTTGGTAGTTGACAGAAATAGTTCCAAACATGAACTGTTAGGCATTTTAACAAGAGAATGTCTCCCTGAATTCTATACAGCATTCAACACTGAAACTATTAACACATTTTCTTCAAGGCACATACAAGGCCTCTACATTTTATACCATTACTTTTTATACTACTACTTTTCAGGGACATGATACTGTTCTTCCTTAACACTGTGGTATGTTACCATTAGATCCAAGTTACAGATAGACCTAAGTTATAATATGATCTAAGAAATGTGTTTTGTGTGTTTTTTAAGACCCGTATTAAAAAAATGCAAGGAACATATCATTTTTTCATTAATTGAGTGTGATAGCCTAAATTAGTTCTATTTCACAAATTATTTTAATTTTCAAAAAAGATAACTTTAAAAAATTATATATTTGAGGCAGTAGTTTCTCCACAGAATTTTCTTAAGGGAATTAGAGAAATTCTAAGCACATGAAACAGCAAGAAAAAAGTATGTTTCAGAGAATATTAACCAAAAAGTTTTCACAAAACCATTTTTGTTTTGTGTAAGAATATCTAAGCAAAAACAGAATAAATGTGTTGTCCTATTGCTTGGGTAGCCATGGATAAACTGGGATTCTTGAATCATGTATTCTAAACAGTTAATTTAATAAGTGCTCTTCGTTAAGAAAAAGTATAACTGAACTGATTAAATAATGAAATTAATCAAACCCACTGTAGAAGTTATTGAAAGACAATATTGAGCATCTTCTCACAGTTGAACTTAAGTAAGGTACAAATCATTACAACTCTTTATAATTTTTTTATATTTCCATGTAGGCAATTATAAAAACTAGTTAGTCTTAAGTCCAATAATTGTTTTTAATAACAAAGACTTTCTGAGAGTGCACTGATACAGTTATAAGACTGAGATCCTTGAGAAACAAGGAATAAACAAAAAACATGGATTAATTTAAATAAAATTTAAGAAATTGCTCCTGACTTACCCATTCATATAATAACAAAAATAATTTATTCTGAAGAGCTATTAAATGTATGAAATATTAGCTCATATTTGAAAATAAAAAACCAATAAAGGTCTAAATAATAACTTACTTTTGCTAGTTCCAGTAATTTATTTTCTGTGAAATGATAAATGTAAAAGCATACTTTGTGAACTGCAAATGGGACACAAGTCAAGGCAATGTGATTTTTCTTTTTACTGTACTCAATATGTATGCAGATATTACTGTTGTACAAAACTAAAGATTGATTTTTTTATGATTTAGATAATTTTAAAAATGTCAAAATTGAATATTGTTACTAATCTCTGAGTGAAATAAAAGGCAATTATTAAAAACAAATATATACATAAACATGTCCTAAGAAATTTCAATCAGCTTAGACTACTAAGTATTTGAGTATGGTTGTAATTTATCTTTCCATGATTCTGCAGATAAATACATTTGTTTTCTAGTTATCTTTTAAGAAGTAGTATATTGACATACATTTTTTAAAAATCCACCAAAAGATCATTTCAAGCTTAGCACCAAGTAGTTATTTCTCAATAGCATAAAATTTAAACTACAGAAAGGAATTATTAAAGGTTGAAAAAGAGAATTTAGAGAGAAGTAAAAGTAAAGCAAATAGACACTGTAGATTTAGTATAGAGAAATTATGGCAAAGCTGGTAACTAGCAATATAAGAATGAACAGAATTAGTTGTACTACATAATAGGTCTGGCTATTTTTAACATACCCAGTTCTAGTTTCTGACAAGAGGGAATCTCTTCTGTTACCGTAATGAAGTAGCTGTGCAATCCTTTGAAGGCTAGCAGCAAAGAGGCACAAAGTGTATAATGAAAATGATAGGCATGATGTAGGAATGAATCTGCAATGACGAAGCTGCAACCCTGAAGAAAAGATATGGGATACAAAGTGTTAGTAACCAAAAACTTTATACTTGAAACTTAGAAAAATAAACAAAGAAACAAAAGCCCTAAGCATTTACTAGTTACAGTTAATTTAAACATCTAAGAAATTCAGTAACACTTTAGGGGACTATTTTTGCTGTACAATAATTTAAACACATGAAATACAATTCTAGTAATTTCAGTTACTGTGGACTTTTTAAACAAATAGATCAGATTATAAATTTGAAAATATGAGACAAATTACTTTGGGACTGAGGAACAGACACTCTGCATCTATAGTTCAAGTCCCTTTTCCATTTAGATCATTAATGGCTATCCTTGCACACTGCAACTTGGGTAACAACTCAGGGAACTGTTCTTTACAGACTTCTTTGGAAAGATTTGACCAGTTCTATTATGTAAGCAATAGGTGACAGCCAAAGATCTTTTCATATTAACTCTAGTAAAATCTTATACTATCAGGTTATTTTTCATAATAAATAATTGGAACCAACCAATTTGTTAAGATCATATTTAAATAGATTTGCATGCTGTTGACTTCAAATAATTAAAAGAAATAATAGATCTTTGCATAAAACAGCTAAAACATTTCATTTGAACTAAGAGGGAAAAGAGAATTTATAAACATATTAATTTCTTACATCTGGTGATAACTGTTTTGTGTAATTAATACCAAAGACCACACTTTCAAGAGTAGGAATCACAGAATCTTTGTTTTGTGCTGGTGCATTTCTATTTAACCAAGTAGTCTTCATAGGGCGAGGAAAGCTGGAAAAATAAGTATTACATTATTAACATCATATTATATTGTCAGGACAATTTTATTTTAATACTAAGTTAAATAGTTATAGGACAAGAATAAAGAACAAGGATTTTTGAAGCTAATGGTTTTTAAAGTAGTCATAAAGTAACCTCATAACTTTTCCTCTAGCAATCTGATCATTATAAAAAAGCATGAAAATGAAAAAATAAGACTAGCTGTTTGAGATTACTTTTTATGGTTGAATTTCAGGAATACCAAAGGATCCTAAAGGTAAGACAAGGTGGGTCGGATTCAGAGAAGCTAAGAGACAAATGAAAGTTAAGTTTTAATTTGAAAACAGTGGTCAGTTAAAACTATAACCAAGTTTGTGAAGTTAACAATTAAACATGAATGCCTTCACAGAAACAAAGAACTCCCACTTAAATATAGGAAAAAAAAAAACCCAAAACTGTAATATCTACTTCTCTCTTTTTCAGAACAAGATATTTCCTTTCCTCTTGTCCCACTAAAAGGTTATGAACTCTATTAATAAAGATGATCTTCATAAATGCTTCAGGGTACTATTTCCAACCACAGAAACTACTGCTGTTAGTACGAACATGACATTTATTTTTCTATAGACCCTATAAAGTAAGAAGCCTATTTCTTCATTCTGTTTGAATGTTGAAGAATCATATATAATTACTTGAGATAAAATTCTAGCTAATTATTGTAGATCAAAGGATGTGAACTGTGGCAATTTGAGAAAAAAGACAGGAAAGCAAATCCATTTTGCCATAAGCAGAGAGCAGTGTTAATTTGTAAAATCAATTTGCTTTGCAAAAATAAAGTATCTATATCCCAGCAAAGGCGGGAGTTGGAAGTCAATGGTAAATTCCACTTACTATGAGGTATTTTTCAGAATTAAATCATATAAATTGTACTTTAAAAAAAAATCAAATTTAAGAAAATAGGCATGTATAACAAAAGCAAAGAAAGAAACCCTAACTTCTGTTATTCCAAATAATCAATTTAATGTTCATTGTTGGGTTGAGTATAGAAAGTGCTTTCAATAAAAATAGTATTAAAAAAGATACTATAAATGGAAATATCTTTCATTGTGGATAAATGTACACCTTAATAAAGCTTCAGGAAAAAATTTGTAGGAGTATAAATAGTGAGGAATATTACCTTAACTAGACCCCTCTACTAGAAGACTAGCAGCAAGCCTTCCTGTCCCTGTTCCTTCACCAACCTCTCATTTACGAGCTAAGACAGCAAGGAAAGATGCTACTTCTTTCAGGGCAAAGTTTTAGCAGTAAAAGAGGTATATTAGAGTCCATGGGAGCTAGGTAAAGAATAGCAACCTCAGTTGTTGCTGGCACTCGTTTTCTTTACCAGTCACTAACTAGAGCCAACAGTAAATTCTTTTGGCTTCTGATCCTCAGGCAAAAATGTCTTCTTCCAGTTAACAGTCTCTAGGAGATGAGCTGAGCCTTTCTCCTACTAGTCTGTGGCAAAAACTGCTGCATTACAAGGGGAAGCGAACATTTAACTCACTAAGATTAGTGATGTAAATATCACTACTTCATATAATTAGGATCCTAGAAGGCAACCTTTATGATTTGTTTGTATGAGGTGAAACTAAAACCTGAGCTAACCTTCATGATCTGCTTGTATGAGGTGAAACTAAGTCAGTGTTGCCATTAAAGGAAAATAAGTGGTTGAAATGTGTATAGGGATTTTTGTTGTGATTACAAAATTAAGAGATTCCGAAAACTATAGATATTTATTTTAAAAACTTTTAGCATAATAACCTCACCTATAACTCATATAAATGTTGTATACTACTTAACTGAAAGTCATATTAAAAAAAAATACTAAGTTTTAGTTACACCTAAAATATGTGTACTTAGACCAACATCTAAAATATTTGTGTACTTAGACCAACATCTAAAATATTACAGATATATGTACTTAGACCAACATCTAAAATATTTGTAAGCTTATATAGTTACATAACATTACTTATAAATGTATTTGCAAGTATATATAAATTATGTAACATACTTTTCTGTTTAAAAAGTTACAGTAAATAAGTTCCATGTTCTTAAAGACCAAAGAGTAAGACAAAATGGCAAAGCAACTAGGTTAGATGTTATGTTAGAATAAGGTAAAGAAAGTCATTAGGAGAAATAGTCTCTTTCCTGGCCCTATGCTCTAAGAGGGATCATGGAACAACACTATGGATGAGATTCTCAAATACAGCTGTTAGTTAATAAATAATGTTGTATGCAGTTTGCATTATTAAGGAGACTGAATCATTTTTCTTGGTCAGTTTATTTGACAAAGATTATCCCATACTTCCATTAATAAAAAAAGCTATCAATCTAATATCCTTATGCTCCAAAATTATCATTTTAATTTAGCATAAATGAAAGTATATAGTGAATAATTACAAAATTTGAAATTCCTTAATATGTCAGTTATCTTTATCAAGGTATAATATTCAATATAAAAGCATTTATAGGGCTAGGGAATTGATTAAAATTACCTTATTAGTGGCTGGTGTAGTGCAACCAATGATGCATGGACTGTAACAGACACAACAGAAAGGTGGAAATAATCAAACATAACATTCACATGATGATGAAGACCTCTATAGAGGCTAAAGTGCAGCTTCAATGTTCGGCTACTTATTAGTTGCAAAGAGTTCAGATCATCTGCCCTATAAAAAGCAACACACATTGGCATATAAGTATGGAATATTAAATAAAGATGACTATTTTAGAGTTTAAATTAACAAGACATTTAGTTATAAATTAGGTTTTTCAAAAGTTAGAATGATAGTAATTTTTACAATGCATCACATTGCCATTAGATAGCAATATGACGTCTACATGTACGAAAATAAACATATCCTTCCTACAGGTTTCTATCAGCTCATACTGACCGCTCTTCATTAATGTCTACATAAGTTTTGTTTTAGTATTTCATAATTTACTATCATCCTGTATTGTTTCACTCCATAGGGACTACTTTTTACTAAAAGACTGTAGGACAGCATAGGTCAAATACTATTATTTTTAAAGACAGTTACAGTTCTTACCGCACATAATGTTATTATTAAATGTTAAATAAAAATAAGTCACCAGTTGAAATTCTATATTTAGTCTTATTAGTTTAACACATAAAAATAACTTGAAACAATGCTGTGAAAATATCAAAATGCATATTCACATGTAATTTTTAATTCATACATACATTAAAACTACTTGCAGCTGAGAACCACTTACTCATTTCAACTTACTTCACTTACAGAATTCTCAGTTGGTTAGAAAAGAATATCTTAAAGAAATCTTTGTAATACAAGTATTACAGGAAAACAGTAGCTATAATGTAAAAAATTCTTGATCCTCCATTATCTTAGACCTTTTAGAAATGTGACTGCTGGATCATTTATCATACATGTTGTCTGAATTTATAGACAATTCCCAAGAGTATTTCTACAAGGGCATTTTAAATGAAAAAAGTGAAACTATATAAATGAAATTGTAAAGTGGATCTCTCATTATTTTGTTAACACAAATAAAATTTGTAAAAATGCAACTGCATGTCAAGAATACAGGCAAATTCAGGGTAGCAAGTCCTAAAAAATGTCTCAGGTATTCTAGATTTTTTTCTGGAAAATATACTTCTCCCTTCAAGTGTGATCACTAGTTCTTCCACTGCCACATAGTTCATCTCTGTATTTCCTTGAATTCTCTTTCTCCCTTCATGGATGCCTCCTATCTAGTCAGCTTTTAAGGTTTGCATTTTCTCTTTGCTAAATATATACATATTTATATTTTTCTTCATTTAAGTCTTCTCTTTCCTTATGACTTATTTTGCTAAGTTCATCCAGCTCCAGTCCATGTTGCTGAGTTTATCTTTTTTGATCCCTGAGTAGTATTCCACTGTGCATAGATACCACATCTTGATCTATTCATCTATTTAGGGGCATTCAGGTTGTTTACATATCTTGGCTATTACAAGAGCTGTAAGAAACATAGAAGTAAAGGTTTCCTTTGGAATTAAGTGTTTTTTTGATAGACTGTTAGGGTTGGAATAGGTGAATCATATAGCAGATCCATTTCTAGTGTTCTGAGGAAACTCCAAAGAACTTTTCATAGTGACTAGTCTAGTTTATATTCCCACTAGATTGAGAAGAGGATTCCTTTTTTCAGCAGCACTTGTTTTTGTTTAACATGGATCATTCTTACTGGTATGAGGTGGTATCTAATTGTGATTTCCATTTGTATTTCCCTGATAACAAGTGATAGTGAACATTTTTTTCTAATGCTTGTTAATCATTTGTATTTCTTCTTTGGAGAAGTTTTTATTTAACTCTGTCCAATTTTTTAATTGGATTGTTTTTGTTGAGTTGTGTGAGGTCTTTGTATATCTTCAATATGGACTCTTTATCAGATGCATGGTGTAAAAAAATGTTTTCTTCCAATCAGTGGGTGTCTCTTTGCTTTGTTTACTGTCATTTTTGCTGTATAGAAGCTTTTTAGTTTGATATAATCCCAACTGCCTATGTTTTCCTTGCCTCTGGAGATAAATTCTCAAATGTTTCTTACATCATGGAGTGTTGTGCCTGTATTTTCTCCTATATATTTTACATTTTTCTGGTCTTATATCCAAGTCCTTTATCCATTTTGATTTTTGTACACAGTGTGAAATAGTAGTTTAGTTTCATTCTGCTGCATGTGGCAGTTCAAATTATCCATACAGCATCATTTGTTGTAACGACCTTCCTTGTTCCAGGGTATATTCTTTGCTTCTTTGTCATAGATTATTTGAGCAAATATGTATCTTTATTTTGGGCTTTCAATTCTATTCAACTGGTGTGGGTCTGTTTTTGTTTTAGTACCATGATGTCTTTATTAGTATAGCATTGTGGTATAGTTTGAAATCTGGAAGTCTACCCCTAGTTACTCAGGAGAATTTTGTCTATCTGGAATCGTCTGTGGGTCCATATGAATTTCAGCATAATTTGTTCCATTTCTTTGAAGAACACAGTTGAGTTTTTTAATTGGAATTGCACTGAATCTGTCAATTGCTCTACGTAGGATGGTCATTTTGAGAATGCTGATTCTTCTGATGCAAGAGCAGGGAATCTTTCCATTTCTGTGTCTCCCTCTACTTCTTTAACAGTGTTTCATAATTTTCCTTGTATAGGCCCTTCATTCATTTCCTTTTAAAGGTTTATTACAAGGTATTTAACTTTTCTTGGGTACATTTATAAATGGAAGGTTTTCTTCATTTCTTCCTCTTCAGGCTGATTGTTTACAGATAGGATGGCAACTGATTTTTATGGACTGATGTAACCTATGATTTTATTGTACTGGTTTCTTGTTTTAATTTTTCAATGGATTTTTAAAGGTTCACTATATAATCATATCATCTGCAAATAAAGATAGCTTTACTTCTTTCCCAGTTAGGATTTCTTTTATGTCTTTCTCTTACCTAATTATTCTAGCTAAAATTTTCAGTACTATGTTGAAAGTGGATTTTCTTGTCTTTTAACACATCTGAATGGAAAGGTTTTTTCAGTTTTTCTCCACTGAAAATGATGCTAGCTATGGGGCTGTTATATGTACCTTTTTCTATGTTCAGATTGTTATCTCAAAATTTTAGAAGAGCTTTCATCATAAATGGGTGAACTTTATCAAATGTTTTTTTTTCTACACCTATTAATATAACCATATTATTTTATCTTTCTTTTTGCTGATGTGGTGAACTATGTCAACTGATTTTTTTTTTAATAATATACATTTTTATTGAATAAGTTTTGTTTACATTTACCTTTTGGGTGTTCCTTTCCCCCTTCCCCATCCTACTCCCCTGGTCTCTCCATCTCTTCTTTCACTGCCTTTTATTACTTAATTTTTAGGTCCTTGGGTTCTTCCTTTCCTTTCCTGCAGCAATGTCCTTTTGTCCAGTGTGGACGTGGTTTCCTGGGACACATTGGCCTGTGTTTAGTTTTCCAAGGGTCTTTTTGCTGCTGGCCTCCAGTTCACACGATTTGTGTTCTTTCAGTGCCTCCTCCTTCTGATTGGCTGCTCCAACCCATCTTCTGTCATATTTTGCTCCTTTGTTTTGTAGTTCTTGTTGCTGGCATTGGGAGCGTTTCTCCCAGCCAAAGTTTGTGCACCCATTTTTTTGATAGAGATAGATCCTGGCAGATGGTTGGTCTGGTTTGTTGTGTGGCTACTGCCCATCTCTGTGGCTTTCCTCACCCCCTAAAGTGGGCAGGTCCCTTGATCATGCTGAAGGTATCTCTGAAAGGGAAATTCCATTCCCATTGTTGTAGATCTCAGTGGTTTTATTTCTGAGGTAGTTTGTCTCTATAATCAGTCTTATAAGTCCTGTGTCCCATGGATCTGACATATTCGTTGTTCTGGAATACTTGTTTTTCACCTGTGTATTCGTGTGCAACTGTGGCTGAGTTGCAGATTTAGTAGCTTCTGGTGGGGGTTGACTTGTGCTCCCAGAACCCCAAAAGGAGGTCAGCAGTCTGAGCAGCCAGGAGCTCAGGGCCCGGCAGCATGGCTGAACTGGGCATGTGGGCAGTGTTCTGATTTAATGCTTGACCATCCTTGTGTTCCTGAAATAAATCCTACTTGGTCTTGGTGCATAATTCTTCTGATGCACTATTGGATTTGGTTTGTTAAGATTTTGAGGACTTCAGCGTTCATGTTCATTAGTGAGATTGGCCTAGATTTTCTGTGTTGTCTTTGTTTGGTTTTTATATTAGTATGATATTGGCCTCATAAAATATATCTGGAAGAATTCCTTTTCAAATTTTTGAAAGAGTGAGCAGGATGTTTATTATTCTATCTTTGAAAGCTTGATAGAACGTATAAAGCCATCTGATATGGGCTTTTGTTTTTTGGCCTTGATTGCTGTTTCAATATCCTTGTTTGTAACTGATTTGTTCAAGTTTTCTATTTCTTCCTTATTCAGTCTAAGAATTTGTCCTTCTGAACAAGTCTCTTTGACTGCTGAACTTGCTTGTCTATATTCATAGTAACCTCTTATTAGCCTCTGGATTTCTGCTGTGACTGTTATAGTTTCACCTCTTTCACTAATGAACGTACTTGAATTTTCTCCCTCTATTATCTGAGTTTAGCTAGGGGGTTTGTCTATTTTTATTTCTAGAACCAGCTTTTGCTTTCACTGATTTCTGGACTGTCTTTGTGACTTCTATTTCATTTATTTCTGATTTAATTTTAATGTTTTCCTTACTTCTACTTGCTTTCCGGTTTTGTTTCTTCTTCTCTTTCAGTTCCTTGAGATTAGAGATAAGGTTGTTTCTTTGGGTTACTCGTTCTTCATGTAGGCCTGTATTGTTATATACTTCCATTGTTGTACTGCTTTTTCCCGTATGTTCTAGAAGGATTTGTCCTCATTGTCATTTGTATCAAGGTATTTTTTTTAAATTACTCCTTTGATTTCCTTATTAATGCAGTCATCTTTAAGTAGTGTCTTGCTCAGTCTCCATGCACTGGAGGATCTCCTTGCCTTCTTTTTGTAGTTGATTTTTTAGTACGATATCTTTTTGATCAGAGGTGGTAACTGGTATGATTTCAATATTCATGTACTTATTAAGAGTTGTTTTACAATCTAGCATGTAGTCAATCCTGAATAATGACTCATGCACACTTGAGAAGAATGTGTATTCAGCTTTCTTGAGCTACAGCATCTTATAAATGTCTATTTGGTCCATATGGTCCAGATTTTTGGTTAGGCCATATATGCCCTTGTTTATTTTCTTTCATTGATCCGTCCATTGGTGACAGTGGGGTGTTAAAGTGTCCTACCATCTATGTGTTTCCACCAGTGTCTGTTTTCAGAAAAATATGGAATATTATACAAGTTTGCTTGCTATTCTTGTGTAAGGGCTATGCTAATCTTCTAAGTATCGTTCCAATTTAAGTTATGTGCTGAAGGGATTAGGAGTGTTCGAGAGTTAATAAACTAGAAATAACTGTCAAATGTAAATGTCATCAGTCTCAATAAATCACTAAGTATCAAAAAAGTTCCACCACTATGTAAGAGTACTAGTGATAAACTGGAAAAGAACTGCTATATTTAGATGCTCCGTGGCAGCTGTGTTATACCAACAGTGCAGTTTACAGAGTTGAAGAAATTATTTCATATTTCTTTAACTTGTTTTGTTCTGTTACCTGAAACTCATAAAATGAGCAATAGCACAAAACTGTAGGCCTAGCCATTCTCATGAAATGTGCCCAAAAGATAGACATAATTCAAAATAAATAAGAAGGGGACAGATTGGATGCTAAAAAAGAGAATGGAGATTCTAATAGTAAGATTTTTATTTTTTTTATTAGCCTACTTACGAATAATCACCATCTGTGAAGTGTAGATCCAAGGATAACAGAAAACTCATTTCCTCAAGAGTTTCTTTAATCTGAAGAGAAATTACAAGATGAGAAACTTTCTGAACATATAATGAAAGTGAGAAATATGCCTTGAGTTAAAAAAAATACTTATTTAAATAAGTATGTAGAGTTATTTACCTTTCTTTCATCCAACAACATTTTAACTTTGAAGATCATAACATCATTTAAAACAATCTCCTCATTTTTATACAAAATTTGAAATGTTTTACTGCAAATCAAAGAATCATGAACTGACGCTGGAAAGGCTAAGGTCATACCTAAAACAGAGAAAATATGTCATTAACAGGGTAACATAGAAAATTAATATTTTTATCGTAAGACACTGTGTTGATATATTCTGCTATCATTAATTCCTTATTTTAGAATATTTCTGAGTTTATTAATTTCTGATAAAAATGATTTTAAATGACATTATAATCATTTAAAACTTTCATACAACTTATCTGAGAAGTCATAAAAAATAATCTCAAAGTAGATATTTTAAGAGTAAACAATTGCTCCATATACCACAGAAAATGAAATTCAATTTTCCACCATTGCATAGTAAAGAATTTGGTTAGTCTTTATCTTGATTGCTGGTAGATATGTAGTCTAAACCCTTGGGTAAGGAATTTGGCTAGCTTTTGTGCTGGATTCTGAAGGTCTCTGGATCCTTAGAATTTCCCAGTGACTTAAGTATCTTTGTTATTCATCATGAACCTGATAATTTATGATAATGAAGTGACTCAAGATGGGCCGCTAGATAGTTCATGCTAAGGAGATGGCTGAAGAACAGGGGCTGGCAAAACACTAAGACCAACCAAGTGAGTAAAGAGTTAAGTCATGTAATGTCCAGCCTCTAGGGAGGAAAAGAAGGGCTGATACTTGAGTCATGTGAGCAATGATTCAATTCACTTGTGTAATAAAACACCAATAAAAACCCTAGACAATAAACCTTGGGTGAATTCTTCAGTAGACAGTATTTTACATATTAATACATACTGACTGCATGGGGAAAGAAAAATGAAAATTTCATAAATCTGGGATTCTCCACAACCTTTCCCTATGCATCAAGCTCTAATTTATATCCTTTTGTTATAATAAATCTTTGCTAGTATGTAGAGCATTTTCTTGAGTTCTGTATATTGTTCTAGTGAACTACTGAATACTGAACCCCATTTTTGTAGCCAATTAGTTAGAAATGACTGCAGTCTTATAGAAGACTGTGTTCTTAATGTTTAAAGTTTAGTTTACCTCCTGGTTGTTGGCATCAGGTAGCCTACCTCACCTTGTTTTAGTCTAGCCTACAGAAATAACAGGACATGAGAAACAATTGATGAACCAATTGGAAATGTTTAATCTAGATACAAAGCAAGGTGGGCATTTCTATAGGGCAGGGAGCCCAGAGTAAAATCCTAGAGTCCAACTAGAACGAGGAATCCCACAAAGGGCAGTAGCCTGATGTTAGAGCCTGTACAGGGTGAAGAGGACAGTTTGAAATGAAGTGACAGAACCTGAGCATGGTGAGCAAGGCAATCTAAGTGGACTAAGTGAGATGTTGAGAGTCCAAGAAGGTGACAACAATCAGATTAGGTGAAGTTGGTGTCCCTATAGAGAAGGAAGTCTAGTTGAGGGTGTAGGAGTTCAAAAGAAATAAGAAAAAGTTCCATATGGGGGTGAGGGTGGGTGTAGTCAGTAGTAGCCATACTATAACAGACCCCAGTAAATTTCCTACAAAAGGAACTCCTGACACAGGTGTTAGTGCAAATGAGGTGAGGAGCTTCTCCATGTAGGAAGGTATTCTAGCATGAGGAGCAAGCCCATGTAGTACTAGAAGAACTTTCATGAGGAAAAGAGAGTCGAGAGAACTGGAACAAATTAGGTCTTCATCAAATAAGCCAAAGTATCAAGGATAATGAGTCAGGTTTCTTTTGATCAGAGAAAGGATATACAGATACAGAATAAATCTTGTGGTACTGGAATGAAATTAGATACTGATATAAACTCATGATTTTCACTACATACTTGAAGACAGGAATAAATATGTAAATGGAAACAAATATGTGTATACATATGTACTATCTCCATTCATTCAAAGGGCCAGAAGGCAGCACAGACCCAAATATTAAAATCTAATATTCTCCACTAATGGGAAACGTATCTTTTGGAGAAAAGGTGCCCCAGAGTTTGAGGCACAGATACAAGTCTTTTCAGGATGAACATTTCTTACCAAAAAGTAATGAAGTGTTAAAAGGATGATGGAATATATCAAAAAAAACCACAGTTAAATCAAGAGGCTATCCTTGGTCATAGCTAGGATGAACTGATAAGGAAAATAAATTATGAATGCATGGATTTAAATCTTTTGGATAACACAAATCCATAATTTCTACTAACATAAATAAATATGAAAAAGCAGTAACTTTACAGTAGAGAAATTCAACAGATTTAATCAAATAATCCAAGTTAACACCATCAGTAATGCAACAAATGAAAATACTGTATCACCTAAAAGGTTATGATAAATCATACAAGGCTTCACTTCTGATATATTGTTGTCAATGATGTACAGCCTGAGTCAGATAATGAGGAAATCACGGATGAACAAACTGAAGGATATCCTACAACAGATCAACAGGGTGATAAAGTTCAAGGAAAGAGTTGCTCCAGACTGAAGATCACCAAACAGATATAACAACTACTGACATTGTTTGAGTCTTACTTTAAAGGACTTTACTGAAACAACTGCCAAAATCCCAATGGGTTTGAAGATAACACTGTAGTAATCTATCAATATTAATTTCTTGATTTTGATATTTTGACTGGGGTTACATAGGCAATATTCTTGTTTGGAGGAAATGCATATTAAAAGATTTGGAGATGATGGTGAATCATACTGGCAAACTACTCTAAAATGGATACTCATTTATGGTTCAGGAAGAAGTTTATTGTACTGTACTTGCAACTCTTCTGTAAATTTGAAATATTTATTACATGCATTTCAGAAAGGAAACCAAGTAGATCAGAAGCTCAACTTCTATATATTTCAGAGGAGAGCTGAAAAGATGAAATTCTCTTCAATGACAAGTAGATTATTTTAAAGCACATAGATAACACAAACTCAAAATGTGCTCTTCAAAAACACTGTCACTTTTTCCTCTTTCCTGCTGCTTCTCACAAGTGCCTCTTCTACAATCTCATTACTAACAGATCTGGAGATCCTCTGTTCTTTACCTATACTTTCAGACATTCTTTTTTTTCTCTGAAATCACCTCAACCATCAACTTCAAATCTCATGAGATTAAGCAGTACTCTCATTATCTCACTCATTTTTTGTAGTCTTTACAATTACCCAAAAGTCTGCATTTTTGAAGCCTTTATTACTTAAGTCACTTTCATCAAAACTACATCATTCTTAGTGATAAACCTCTAATCCTGAATCTCCTTAATTCTTTTCCTCTTTTTAAGTATTCTTGTCTTCTAGTTTTTCTTCAGTAATCTGAATACTGAATGCAAAAAAACTCAAAGCTCATCTACTACAGGACTCCTGTAAGACTAACATTCTTATTCTTATTCTCCAGAAAGAAATGTATTCATAGATATCACAGAACTGTAAATTCTGAAATTTGAAAGACATTGTAAGATTCTACCCTATTCGCAAGCAGCTACAGAAAAAAGGCTGCAAACTGGTGCAGCATCTACAGAGAATTCTCAATAAATTAAAAATAGACCTACACTATAATCCTGCAATTCTACATTGATGAATCTATACAAAGAACATAAGAACTCTAATTTGAAAACACTTACGCACACCTATGTTCAGAGAAGTACAATACCTAAGATAAAGAAAAAGTCTACATGCCCACTGAAGGGTCACTGGAAAAAAAGAAGATATGGTATGAATATACAATGGAATACTACTTTATCCAGTTGGGCCAGAAGTGAGGGCTGGAACATTGTCCTGCAAGGCTGGTGTCCTGGAGGGGTTCTTCTCCTGGCAGATCCCTACTGCAAGTGGCTTAGGCTGCTAGCAGGGGTGTTGGTAGGATACACCACTGGGCCTTTGGGTCTGGGGGCCCTTAAAGAGGGGGAGGTGCATGGCCCTCCTAGAGAGGCTGGGAGTGTGGCAGTGCCTCTGCCTGGGCATATCCCAAAATGGGGCCTTAGGGTCTGGGGGTCCTTAAAGAGGGGAAGGTGCATGGCCCTCCTAGAGAGGCTGGGAGTGTGGCAGTGCCTCTGCCTGGGCATATCCCAAAATGGGGGTGGGGATGGGAGTGGTGTTTCCCCATTCTGGTTCACTCTCACTTCTACCAGATCTCATGAAGAATGAGAAAACCAACAACCTAACTGCAGACGTACAGGAAAAGAGAAGAACAAACAAAGGCCCTGGACATATCATCACCGGAGAAGGATCCAAACCAATCATGGTCCAAACTACAAGAGACAAGACTATGAGACTAGCTATAAAGGCAACTTGTCAAAGAGCTACACCTACAATGGTTCAGGGACTAAGGACCCAAACCCTGGTTGCTCACACAGCCAACATGAGCAAAATGCCCTCCCCTTCTCCAATTGGTGAGGAAAACCACAGAGAAGGAGCTGCAGCCCAATGGCAGAACTGTAAACTGGGAGAGAGGAGAGGAAGGAGCTCGACGAATCACCTGAGGGAGTCTGTCTCCAAAGGGGAACTCCTCTTACACCAAAGACAGAGAGGTGGGATCCCAAAGCAGGAGGCCAGATTTATAAGGCTCAGAAGCAACACCATTGACTGACTTCAGAAAGGCAGAGACAGCCAGTATAAATGAGTAGGCATGAATCCAATTGAACACACAGGTCTGGAGTAAAAGAGACTGTCAATTTCACACGAAATGTCACAATAAAGGAACCTGGAGAACAATACCACAAAGCTTCCCCACAAGAAGTTCCTGATGACATCAGGCTGGCTATAGGCCTCAAAGTTACCCCTAGAAATTTAAGCAGTATTGTCTGCTAACCCCCAGGAATGCAGATCCTCACCCAGGAAAAGAACATTGTACCAAAAAAGGAAGAGACTAATGGGCCAAACATGGATCAAGGACTCACAGGAAGAAGGGAGTGGGAGTGACCCGAGGGAGCATGGGGGGCGAAGGAAGAGGACGGTGAGTCATACATAAGGGAATCAACAACTATACAAATATGACTAAGAAAAAAAATTATATTGTGCCATTTTTACAACATGGATGGAACTGGCGTGGAATACACTAAGTAAAATAAATTAATACGAGAAAGACAAATACTGGATGATTTCATTTACATGCATAATATAATGGAAGCAAGCAAGTAAAGGAACAGACAAAAGAAATATCAAAATTTAAACCCTTGGATTCTGAGAGCAAGGAGAAAGGAAATTCTATGCTTGTGAGAATATGCATGAACCAGGATGACACTATGCAAGGTGAAGAAATCACACATATATACATGTGCATATATATAATATTTACATACATGCATACATATGTGTAGAGTATGACTTACATGTAGAAATAAAACAAAAGGTTGATTTCATAAATATAGACAATGGAATGGTGTTTATTAGAGCTGGGAGGGGGTGAGAAGTGGAAAAATGCTCATCAAAGTGCATCAACTTTGTGTTGAGAACTGGATGCACAGCATGGTGACTACTGTCAGAACACAGTGCTGTGTTTTGTGAAAATCACCAATTTTTGCTTAAATACTTTAATTCTGGTCCATCTCCAATGAAAATGAGCAAATAACAAAGCTGGTAGTTATACCAACTATATGTCTATTTTATATCTTCCAACATTATTTTCTGGTTCTTTTCTAATTAGAATAGTTAAACCAGGAAAAAATATATACTTAAAAAACACCCTCAAAAGCACAGGACTGCCCTGGTGCCTGCCCTTTCTTGGGGATGGGTTGTGGGGGCTAAGTCTCTGTTCAGCAGTGTGGATAGACAGGAGAGTGCCTGCATGGCCCTGAGCCCACCGAGGGGGTGGGGTTTGGGTGGGGGGGAGGGGGGGAACATGGCCATGGCTAACACCTTCTGTTCACTCCCACTCCAATTAGTCCACACCAGGAGTATGAAAAATACTAAAGATCAGCTGCAGACACAGAAGAGGTGTGGGAATGAATAAAAGCCATGGACACACACATTTCCTTGGCAGAACAGAAATATGTACCAGAGAACTATGGGGCACTGGACTGTCACACCAATCTTAGTGCTGACATAGCACAGAGCTACACCTACAAAACATACTGGAGGTTGGAAGCCAAAGTCCTGGTTCAGCTCCACCCTCAGAGAGAGCAGCATGACTTTCCCATCCTACCTTTTCCAAAGAAGCGGAAGATCACAAAATGGGGCAGTGGCCCTACAGCAGAGTTGCAAACCAAGAGAATGGTAATGAACTGAACCAATCAGTTGCTTATGTTTGTTCCAATAGAGAAACTTTCTATTGAAAATGGCTGGGAACCAGGTTCCCAAGTTGGAAACTGGAACCACAAGTGATGAAACAGGGAAATGCAACGGAAGAGATAAACAGCAAGGAACAGCAAGCACTGATAGATGGTAACTGAGCTTGGACTGGCTGCCCAAGGCAAAGATAAGACTGTAAATCTAAACAGCATGGTTAACCACGTTCCAGGGATACAGATACCCAGGAAAAGGACACAGACCCAGAAACAGAAAAGACCAAAGAACTACTAAACATGGACTAATACAACTACAACGAAGGAGTCAGAGTGACTGGACAGGTAGTCAGGGGGATGAGGAGGCATACCCAAGGGGATCAACAAGCATAAAAATACAAATGATGTGAAAATCAAAAATCAAAATCAAAATAAAATTTTTTATGAACAACAACATAAATACCCTCAAAAGGAATACTGGAAAATGTTATTATAAAACATTTATGGAATCATGTTAAATTATTTGCTCATAGCATAGTGTTTTTAAAAGTTGTATTTTCAATGATATAACTGATACTTAAATGATATAAGTGATACTACTAACACATGTGTTTTCATAGAATTTTCATTATACATTTCTTCATTTCTGCATCATAAGAAACCAAAGAGAGACAGGGTACCTATATTCAAAATTATTTTTCTGAGGTTTTGAATATATTTCTCATGAGAAATATATGACGCTTTCTGGCATTTTATATTTGTCATAAAAAATAAAATTTTTACTGTGCATGATGGTGTGCACCTGTAATCACAGCTACCTGGGAGGCTAGGGATCATTGAGTATGCAGGTTTGGGACTAGGCTGGGCAACATAGCAAGACCTAGTCTCGAAAAAACACAAGCAAAAAAACAAACAAAAAAATCCCACAAACAACAACAACAAAAGTTTTATGTGAAGTTACTGCTGACCATTATAATGTTGCTTCAGAATTTATTTTAAACTTAAAAATATTCCATGACTTACCTGTTGCATGTAACAAGCTAGCTTCTACTCTGTGGGGAACTCTTGGTGGAACTTTCATAGATGCACGAATCTGGTAAAAACTAAAGCAAAATAGATAAATAAAGAAGTCATTTCCTTTCCCCCAGGTCTGGCCACAATAAAGAAGTCATTTAAAAACAAATTTTTTAAATATGCAATGAACCCTGGCAAATACAACAATGCCAAAAAAATAAATAAAAATATGTAAGTAAAAATAAAACCTGCAATGTTCCAATTTCTTTATATTTATACTACTAAAATATAAGGTTGGTCTGCTTATATCACTTTATCATTAGATTTACTATTGGTGGGAAAAAACGATCAGATTTTCAGAGCAAATGTTAACATGGCAGAATCTAACATGTAAAGATGGCTAAGATAATTACAAATATATGTACATATATACACACAATATTTCTTTAGATGGAGAATGCTAGCACAAATTTTGAAGTCAGGAAGGCATCTAAGAATTTCACTGCCTAATTTGGTTTATGTAGTTTTTTTTCAAAAGATAATAAAAATTTCTTAAGCATTATTTTGAGGATATACAGAATAATTATAGTTCGAAACACTGGTTTCATGCTATTAATAACAAATTAAGATATCCAAAGAATTCAGCTTTCTTTCAAAATCTGAGCTATTAATTTTGCTTGCTTATTCTATAAGACTTAACATATGTATGTATTTCTCTCTCTTTTTTTTTTTTTTTTGCGGTGGCCTGTTAGAGGTTAGTTTATTTAAGAAAAGGGAAATGAAAGATTAGAAATAAAGGGAATAGAACAGGAGGACAACCTGAACTGGCCAGTCTTGGGAGGGGGATAGGCTACTGTATATATCTCTTAGTGTAGCAGTTATATTAGTAACAGTTTAAATAGAAAAAATTATGATATAAAATAACATTATACTTGTGTTTTAACACCCCACTCCAAGTTTGTGTATGTACTACAGGACATGTAATCTACACACCCACAAACACACACACACGATTATTAAAAGAACAAAATTATAAATCATGAATGAGATTAGTACACTGGGGAGTTGAGTATTTATATTTAATTTTCTTTAATTATTTCCTAGATAGTGGTTTACATGATTAAATTGTAAAAATAGAAAAGTTAAAATCCATGAACTTTTTTTTTACTGTTAATTCTACGGAGGTATGGCATTGGAGAGAATATACAATGAGGTGAAAAGCCACAATTAAAGAAGAGTGGATAAAACGATATTTAAGCTTACAAACTTTAAAGACACAATTTGGCTTTAAAGGGATATGGCAAAGCGCCAAAGAAATATATGGTTAGAATAGATAGAGATGAAATCAACTGAAAAACAGAAAATGGAAGAAGAAAAATCAAAGTGGAATCAGCAAAAACCTCGGAACAAGAGAAAGTTTTAAAGGAGCTCTCAAGTTCCTGCATTGAAAATTTTCACTCAAGATTAAGCGAAACATTATTTAAAACATATAGACAGTCAATATAGAAATCTAATTAAAAGTAAAAAAGTGAGATTTTAATTTCAAATTTTTTAAATTGAAGCACTGTAACAGTTATTTCAGATGTGCAGCAGTAAGTCAATATTAACACATTAAGTTTAACATTAAAAGTTTATCTATAAAATAATTAAACCCTTTATCTGATTTACCCATTCCCTGTCCCCATTCTCTTCCGGTAAAGACTAACTTGGTGTTACTGTTTAAATGTTTGTTTTATTTAGTTCTGTTTAGTTCATTTATTTGTTTGAATTCTCTGTATATCACAGTATGAGTAAAATCACACACAAAGTTTATTTTTCTCCACCTGATATATTCCACTGAGCATAATCCCTCTTAGTCTATCATGGTGTTGCAAATGGCAGAATTTCATCTTTTTTTTTAATACTTGAGTCCACAATATTCAGATAAAATCCAATCATCTGTCAATAGCAGAGGAGTCTAGGTTGTTTTCAGCTCTTAGTTATTCCAAGTAACACAATAAAAATAGATGTATATATCTCTTTGAATGAATGGTTTTGAACTTTTTGGCTAAATACCCACAAATGGGATACCTGGATCATATGGAGTTTGTTTTCAAAATTTTGAGGAAGCTCCATACTGCTGTATCAATAGAACTCCATAGTTGCTGTATCAATTTACATGGTCACCAACAGCGTGAAAGGGTTCCCTTTTCCCAGCACACTCTCTAATATCTGTCCTTTTTATCTTTTGGAAAATGGTCATTCCTGCAGGGGTTAAGTGTTTTAATTTGCATTTCCCTGATAATAAAAGACAAGGAACATCTTTTTAAGTGCCTTTCAGGCATTTATATCTTCCTTGAAGAAGTGTCTATTCAGATCATCTGCCCATTTTTTAATCAAGTGTTTGCTTTTATATAGTTGAGTTTTTTAATATACTTGAATATACTCGGATATTAACTCCTTACTGAATCTAAGATGTGCAAACATCTGCACTTATTGAATAGCTACTGAGATTTATTTAAAACATGATCAACAGGAACAGGAGCAACAATCCAGTAACTGGTACTGAAAGGGTGGATGAGACTGGCAAATCAGGTCTAGCTAATACTAGGAAAACTAGCTGAATCAACTTCAGGAAGGTTAGTGGTTTTAATTTTTGGCTCAACATGAGCCTTGAACACATTTAATAAATCATCTCCTTCAAACCTAGTTCACTTCCTCTTTTGGTTGCCCAAAAAAGGCAGTAATGCATCTCAGCTGCTCAGGAAGATCAAAAAGCTCCATCTTGTATAGGAATTCGAGTGATCCGATGCTCCTCACTTTAGCTGTACTATTCCATTATGTAGACTACTGAAGTCCTTTGCCACCCATCTGATAGGAGTTACTCTTTCTGGGAGTCAAATGATTTGCAGATTTTCACTCCTCACATCTTTTCATTCATGAGCTGCTCAAACTAGTCCTCCCTGTGCTTCTGCTTGTAGTTTATGAACAAGGTACTCCCCAAACTGCTAGTTGTCCACTTGAAAAGACATGCAGACTGCTCTGTGGTCAGTTAAACCAGGACAAATTCAGTTACCAGAAGTGCTGACATTTGTGTATTCAAGTTATCTTTTTTCAGTTACTCTTCTAGTTCTGGTATATGTGAGAGATCTGATCTGTAATTAGTAATCACATTTCTTTTTGAATCCATCATGTGTCCATTCACTTTAAAGGTGTCCTCTGAATATCATCCTATAACTGATTTTGATAGAGGTTTGAATTTGTTGCTGTATAGTTTTCTTGTGACTATCTTTGAAAATACTGACTTGGTGGAAGAATTCCATCCTTTAATGATCGGAATATGGTATACACATACCACATTTTAAAATATCACAGTTAAAATATCACAATGACTCTCAGTCTTCTGTAAAATGCCTTTATAAGCTGATCAATGCCATGAATTCAAGCAAAATATCTTCTAATATTAGGGTCTTTCCTCTACTTATTTAGTAATTTTTTCCATCCATCCATCCATCCATCTATCCATCCATCCATCCATCCATCCATCCATCCATCCATCCATCCATCCATCCATCCATCCATCCATCCATCCATCATCCATCCATCCATCCATCCATCCATCCATCCATCCATCCATCCATCCATCCATCCATCCATCCATCCATCCATCCATCCATCCATCCATCCATCTACATATAAATAAATCACACCATTGTCTCCCCCAGGTTCTCCCATCACCTTGTCACCCATGAACCATCTTAACCTTTGTGCCCTCCCACTCCCCATTTTTTACCCTCTTCTCCCTCTCTTGCTCTATACTTCAGTTCTGTTGGCAGTTTTAGATTTTCCTTGTCCACTACTGGGAATCTACCCAAGGGATATAAAAACACTCATTCAAAAGGACACCTACACTCATATGTTTATTGCAGCACTATTTACAATTGCCAAGATATGGAACAACACAAATACCCCCAAATTGTTGAATGGATGAAAAAGATGTGGTATATTTACACGATGGAGTACTATGCATCAATCAAACAATCAAAGAAGACAAACATGTCATTTCCAGCAACATGGATGGAGCTAGAAGGAATGTTAGTGGAAATAAGCCAGAAAGAAAATGAGAAATATGGGATGGTCTTTCCTCTCTTCAGAGAGCCACACAAAATGCTGTATCAGTCATTCCAGTAGCCATTGCTCACTGCAGACCTCTAGCAGATAAAAACATTTTTGCAAGTGCCACAGGCACTCTGGTCTTCAGGTGATAAAAGGCATCTTCAGGCTAGTGGTCATCAATGTGGAAGCTTGGGGGCCACTGTACACACTAGGAACATAGAAGTGCAGTCAACAGATGCAGGGTAAGGTCTGAGCTGTGGAGAACTCTGCTAGAGATGGGCTGGCTCAACCAGTAGGTACAGCTTAATGATACTTGTTTTTTGTTTTGATGACAACAGTTTTCACTGAGTCTTTCAGTTTGATGTAGTTCTATTGTTTATTTTTGCTTCTGTTTCTTTTGTCATTGGAGTTGAACTCCCAAAGACATCACTATGGCTGATGTCATGGAAAGTACTGCCTATTTCCTCTAAGAATTTTATGGCTTCAGGTCTTATATTTAACTCTTTAATCCATACAGAATTTAAATTAGTAAACAGATGTGTTTATAGAAAAAAGTTTTAAAAAATTTATGAAACATGAGGACTTTAACAACTACTTTCTTCACTATTGCTATCCTTTTCCATGTTTTAATAAAAAATGTGGAGAAATGAACCAACTCACTAATCTTTTCAAAATGGACATTGTTTTTCCCATTGTTTTCTAATATTTAATTTTGAAAATACATTTATTATTTCTGACTTACCTTTATACTTTTAACAAATTTTAATCTTCTACTATAACTTGCCTAATTCTGAGTTATCAAGTGTTAACCCCTCTCTTGTTGTTCCAGAATACCACATGTAATTTATTTTTTTAAAGTAGTGGCCGGGGCTAGGGATCGCGGTTCAAGTCCCGCCTGGGGCCCGTAGCAAGACCTAGTTCCAAAAAAATAGCTGGGTGTAGTGGCGCACGCCTGTAATCCCAGCTATCTGGGAAGCTGAGGCTGGAGATTGCTTGAATCTGTGGTACCCCGGGCAACAAAAGCCTGCAGTTCCATGGGCAAAAATAGCAAGACCTAGTCTCAAAACAAAAACAAACAAACAAAAAAGTGGAGAGTACAGTTTTTAGACTCTATTTTTTTAAGAATACTTTTCCACTATTATGAAAGACAGAATACTTAAGCCAATATATTTTCCAGCAAGACTTCAATGAAATTATAGATATCATGATTGTGGGATCTAAGTCATTTTAAGAAAAAAGTTGGGAGAGTAGAAACAATTTCTTTATGAGTTAAATCTTCTAAAAGTACATATTTATACAGACTTTTTGAAAAATAAATTTTTACTAAAATATGTAAATTTAGAAAACCCATTCTTAAAAACTTTTTTCAAGAAAACAGTAAGTTCATGTGACATTTTAAAATGTCATTAAGATCAGGAAAGACCTATGCTTATTATTTGCTAATAAATGGGTTACCTTAGGTCACCACTTCGTAAATGTCTTGTAATTTATGGTGGGAATGCTAATAAAATCCATACAGATAATTCCTGGGTTAAGTAATATTTTGTCCTTAGGTCAATGCATCCTTACACAAACCGTTCTATAAATTATATACTTACATTCATATGGAACTATAATAATGTGGACTTAGTTAATGAATACACAGATTCCTAAGTTTTACGTTTCTCATCCAATTGGAACTTGAACTGCTTAAGTCATTTTGCTTTAATTTTTGCATAAATATTTCTCACTGAAAATACTGCCCTTTAATTCTGATTCTCCTCTACTTAAACAATGTTAATAGTAAACCTTTTCCCATTTTTTCAGTTTCTCATTTGATTTTCTACATTTGTTTATACTTTATACATATATGACCCATATTTATTTTATTTATAGTTGATTGATGTGTTTGAGGCCAGTACTGGCTAATTGTTGCAATGTTCTATAATAATTAGTTCTTCCATAGATGGTATAATCCATCTTCATGATCTTTGAAAGAACGTATTTTCAAAGACTCTCACATGGGGCCAAAAATTGCAAAAGTAAAAACAAAATGAGTCTTAACAAAAGAAAGGATACACACTGGTAATTATAAATTTCACAATTGCTTATTTTTATACCTCCTAACCAAGTTTTAATAGCTCTGAGGGAAGCACAACCTACTAATTCCTTGAACATAATATACTTGTATTGTAGTCGTAAAATTCATAATTATACTGAATGCAGATCCATACCATAACAGATTTTTTAAAAAAATAAGGTAGAGACAACAACAAAACCTTATGTCCTGAGAACCAATGTGAATTTTAAGGAAAATAACTTTGCTGACTACAGAGTGGCTGATTTGTATAAAGCCAGGAACTGGTTAACTTCTTAGCTTACAGCCTCAGTTTTTACTGAATTTCAGATAGTTTTGAATGTCTTATGGGAAACTTGAAATAGTTTCTTGTGAGCTCCAATCACAGGTACTATCAGATGATCTCAACTTGGGAACCATATTGGACATACACATGACATTATACACAAGGAACAATTTTTCCAAAGGTTATTAATCATTATCAATAATCTGAAAATTCAGCATGAATTTCCTGACTCTTCGGAGATCTTTTTAATTAAACTACATACTTCCCCTGAGTTTTACAACTTCAGAATTACAAACAAAAGAAATTTAAGATTTTATACAGGGTTTTTAAAACTTGGTTTGCAGAGGTCTACTTTTTTTTTTAAAAAGAAGTAAACATAATTTCTACATGTCAGAACTGCATAAAAGAATGAGACTAAATGCAGTTATGCCTTTGTGATTTACCATCCTGAGCTAAGGAAAGGGGTTAGGGGTTGGTCTGAGGCTTCAAAGAGGAGGAAGAAAGTTCACAGGAAGATGACAACAAATGTTTGCTATATAAATCCAAATATTACCCCAGTTAGAAATGTATTTATTTTCAAAAATGTCCACCATGCCACAGAGCTGAATGTTTGTAAGAGCTTTTTTCCCCAGTACAAGGCCCTGCTTCCTGAGTATACTGGACCTTGAATATCTTTAGTTTGAAATAATCTACATGCCAAAGTGGTATGTTCTGGGGTGGTCCATTCAGAGACATTACAGTCACCATGTTGCACAACCGTCGTTTCCTTTATCCATTTCTTTTATTTGTTGTTGTTTTTGAGACTAGGCCTCACTATTTTTGCCCATGGAACCGCAGGCTCTCGTTGCCCGGGGTACCACAGACTCAAGCAATCCCCTGCCTCAGCTTCCCAGGTAGCTGGGATGACAGGCATGCGCTACCACACCCAGCTATTTTTTGGAACTAGGTCTTGCTACGGGCCCCAGGTGGCACTCGAACTGCGATCCCTGCCGCTTCATAGGCTGAAGCTTACAGGCACCGTGCCCGGCACTCCTTTATCCATTTCCAGGAAAGAATGCCAACCAAAAACTATACTGAAAGCTGTTTAAAAGATGGTTTAAGCTCCATTATTTTGTGATGCTACTAAAAGATAAGAAAACAATGTCTAAGTCCATATCCTTGCTCTTCTCTATTTCTAAACCATATAAAATTTTTTGCCTTACAGTAGAACATTTCATGACAAGGAAACGATGCCAGTGCATGACTAGGAAAAGCAGCAGTAAACCAAAATGAAATTAAACTGTTCTATGTAACCAAATATGAACTGAGATACAAAACAGCAAAGTATTACAACTATCATTTTCAACTTTGATGCTAACTTTTTCTTTATTATTTGTCTAACTCAGCAGTATGCTGGATTACTGACAGATCTCAACATATCTAGAAATAAATCAAACTGTGATAAAATTTCACCGGAGTTACTAAAGAATACTGAAACACTAACACTTAGTCTAAGTTCCCAAATTTTCTAAATAGTTGACAATACCTAACCTAGTACATTTGCATTCTTCCAAAATGAACTCAACTCCATTCTAAAAGCTATTTACTAATATTCTGAAGTTGTCCTCATTAAATGGTACACAGACTGGTGCTTCTCTGTGTGTATTTTTTTAAACCAATCTGCAGTAAAATAAAAACAACCATGCCACAAAGCACACTACATAAGCCGGCCTTTTCTTTCTGTAGCAAGACTTTCTTAAGAAAGCAGTATATTAATTTTACATTCTGTACAGTGCAGAATCTAATTCTGGCAAAAGTGTCTCATCTATTCTTTTTTTTTTTTTTTTTTGAGACTAGGTCTTGCTATTTTTGCCTGTGGAACTGCAGGCTAGCTATCGTTGCCCGGGGTACCATAGACTCAAGCAATCCCCAGCCTCAGCTTCCCAGGTAGCTGGGATGACAGGAGCGCACCACCACGCCCAGCTATTTTTTTTTGGAACTAGGTCTCGCTACGGCCCCAGGCGGGACTCGAACCACGATCCCTAGCCCCAGCCGCTTCATAGGCTGAAGCTTACAAGCACGAGCCACCGTGCCCGGCTTCATCTATTCTTGAACCAGTTTACAGATGAGCTATTCTGAATAGAACTGTCCTAAGGAATTAAAGAAAAATACATGTTTATAATTTTGCAGTGGTCTCCAAAGACAGGAAATTTCCTCTGGAATTTAATATCTGATACTAAATATAATCTCATATTCTTCTTAATCCCATATTTTTCTTTTCTATGCTGCCGAGAACAGATGTTCAAACAGCATTGTTCCCATTCCCTATGTATTTAAAGGGCAATTATTTCCTCCCTTTTGAAGCCTTCTTTTCAAATGTATTTTGAAGACAGGAAGTCTACCATCTTGTAACAAGGTATTTCCAGTATAATATAAATCTCAAGATAATTGATACTGCTTATTTGTAAGACAATATCCACACTGCAAAATAACATTAAATTTATGATCAATGCTTTATAATCTCAATTTTGGTTTTCAATTTAAAAATCTGCAGAGATTAAATGAAAACAAAATTAGTTTATTAATATTTGAGTTTTTTCCTTTACCACTAAGGAAAAAGAATATAATTATAGTAAAAATTAGATATTCTATTAAGAAATTAGCAATCTATTCATTTTTTTTCTGAAGAAAAATACTGATTTTTTAAAACAACATGTTTAAGCCCTGATAAGTCATTTCCACCCAACAAATCTATGCAAATAAACCATTTCACAATTCAGTTAAAATGAAAAATCAATGAGCTTAGTACAGCCTGCTAGGGGATGAAAAGCAAGCTGAGAAGCCACAAACAAATCACCTCTGACCAGTCGGGCCATACCTGAACCATCCGTTGACCTCAGAAGCTTCAGCAAGCTTAACTGAGAACAACTTCTTCAACCCCAAACAATAAATAAAACTCATGAGTAAGAATATATGGTTATTTTAAGTCACACACAAAAAAGATTAGACTTGCTTATAGGAGATTTCAACATTTACAAGGACACCAATAAGAACTGATGTGCCTGTCAGCAACTCTTTTTTTCACATGTTGGCTGGACATGTTATTAACTGTGATTATATCACTCTAAAAACTACCCTAAAATAAAAACCAATAAAAACTACCCTAGTTTGGTCAATAAATTTAGTCACCTAATATAGTTGTGTTTAACCTTTTTTTTGGTTTGTTTTTTTGCTACTTGGACTATTTATATAGTTAGTAGCAGGATAAGGTATTAAACTAGGTGCTTTATAATGTCCATTAAACTCTATCACTAGTCCCTATAATTTGGACAAATTAAAAAGAAATATTAACTATAATACCTATTTTTATTAGAGTCTTAAATATGGGGATATATTTCCCAGCTTTAGGCATATTTTAGGACCCCAAAGAAGAAAAAACAAGTCATAGAAATTAAAAATAGCATTAAATTAGATATAAAATTAATAAATATCTTCTTTCAGAATAAAAATATTTGAAAATATAACAAAAAATGAATCATAAACAAATGTATTTGGATAGTGTAGCTATAACGAATCTCAACAGTGAGAAAGTCATTATAAAAAAGTAATCTATAGTTTGTTCTTACTTTATCCCACATCTATTATGAAAAATTCTGTCTGAAAGGATCAGTTTAACCAGGGGCCTATAGGGAAGTAAGTATGGCCATGAACAATGTGTTTTTTTTTTTTTTGGTCTTCATTATAAAGAATGCTATGTTCAGGAACAAAAGTTGCCAAGAGTCACAAAACTATAGTCTTACAAATGAACAGACGCGCACTTAATTACTAAAATTTAGTTTTAGTTTGCGTGAGCTCTTTTTCCAGAGCAGCAACATAGCCTTTCTTCTGCTTTGTATACATTCTTCTGCTATGTTTTAATAAAATAACTAAAACTGACTATGACATTCCTAAAAGAGAAAGAGTTGTTGCATGGTAGATAAAGGAAAAAGTAAGCCAATTTCCCCCATTATTGGAAAACCCAAATTTACTTTTCAGAGGAAAGAATAAAGAAACTGAGGTCATGGCTAAAAGAACATGTTTTGAATTTTAAGTTATTACATTTCTATTCTGTTCCCTAAAACTCTCCATTAAATACAGCTTTGATTATAATATTGTCAAAACACAAAACTGTAAAAGGTAAAATTAACATAATTAAATTTTTTGTTAAGCAAAGTGGTTTCATGCAATGAATTTGTGGTTTCTTAAAATCAACAATAACATTTTACTTGGAAAAGAAATTCTGTAATATTGTATTATACATTATTTTAAAATACAAAGGTTAGAGAAAAGATACATATGGAAAATATCTTTTAAGCTGCAGTTACTGGTTTTCAATCACCTTTGACTACCACAGATAACTTTTTTCTAGTAAACAAAACTCCAAAGTCAATCACAATATTGTACTTTTTTAAGCATTTAATTTTTGGAAAACTGTTTTCAAAAAACAAATCTATAAAATGTAACTTGTTATTTCTACTGCTTGATTGAGACATTGCTAATAAATTCTTCATCAAGCACCAACAATGTTGGCAAAATTAAACACTAAAAATATTTAGAAGAGCAGGAAAAAAGATCATCACTAAACATGCAAGACACTTTACTGATGCTATTTTAAAAATATCAAACTAAAATATTTAACTACTTGAATTTCGAAGTTTCCTATGTCACTCTACTAAGCAGATATTTCACACAACAGGAAATACATCGGATCGGAAGACATAGCATTTTTTTAAACTTCCTAATAAATATACTTAAATTTATTTATCTATAAAAGCTGACAGTTAATATAAGAGGCAAGCACTTGCTCACCTTAATAAGCTTAATGAACTTAAGTAGCAAAAGATCAAAAAGACAAATCAGAATAGAAAGAAGAATAAATAATATCTGAAAAGATTCTTACAAATAAATCTTATATCTAAAAACAATCAATAGGGTTTTTGAAAGATCAGTAACAACAATATTGAGTCTTCAAAAGTCTGGTAGAGGAAACAGTTTGTAGAAAAATAAAAAAATTTAAAAAGCAGTAGTTATACACATTATGTTTATGACGGTCAACAATAATAGGTATAGTGATTTTCTTATTCCTTACTCCAGATCCAAATTTCAATTACTTATGAACTGCAAATACTTGAACATCTTACCTCAAACATAACATGTTAAAACTAAAAGTGAGTCTCATCTCAAGTCATACAATTGAACTTCCTCACTTATTTTAGCATTACTAATTTAACCATGTTAAAAGAATCAAAACTTTACTATTATCCAAAATTTCTTACTAAAACTTCCAAACTTGCAAAAACAGAGTAATAAACCATTATGCTCACTGCCAATGTTTAGCAATTAAAAAGATTTTTTCTGACTTGATTCACTTCTATTTTTTTCTCTACTGAGCTATTTCAAAATAATTCTAGATGTCATACAATTTCACACCTCTGCCTATGCATTTTTTTCTTTTTTTTGTCTTGGCATCATCCTTCACATGAACTCAATCACTAAGTCCTACTGTTTAGTCTCCAAAATGACTCGTAGAAATCAATAATAAAGAATTTTATGTGTGATAGATTTTTTTTAATGTCCCATTTTTCCCCCCATCTCTGTACCCATTCAAAAGGCAATGTGATATCTGTTGAGAAGTGAGGCCCCTTAAATCTGTGTTTGCCTTGTAACTTTTCTTTGTAATACAATGTGGCAGAAGTGTAGTGATGAAACTGGCAAATATGCTGTCAGCAATAACTCAGAAGTTAGATAATATACTTGAGAATCTTTTGTACTAGAGCAAGCTAATTTCCAGGAAAAATACTGAAAATAATACAAACTAAGTATAATAGGTTTTGCAAAATGAGATGAGCTAAACAAAGAACTGGTCATTTTACAGGAGACGCTAATGGAAATATTAGAGGGTACAGGTATATCTGGATTAGAAAATAAAAGTGTTTTGGATTAGAAAATGAAAGAGTTTTGCATCTCCAGTCTTCCTAAAGATATTAAAAATAAAAAGCCATATGAATAAAGATCAAATTAAGAGCATTTAATATTTTTATAGGAATTAGGGAAATGTCTAAGTAGACACCCTCTGTTTGACAAAAGGGCTTTTAGAAAGGGTGTGATTCCATAGCCTTCTGATTCCTGAATAATGATGATTAGATCTACAGAGTCGGCATGTCTCAAAGAACAATTGTGGGTATGGGTTTAGAGCATGGAATGCACTATCTCAGACATATAGAAAGCCCATAGTTTTAAAGTTTTATCAACTAAACTGATGCCAACGTAGACTCTTGGGCTGGCACTGTGAAACATGTTTACTCAACAGAATGTGACAGACATAACAAGTGTACCAATAGAAGGGCCCTTGCACCTTTTGCTTTTTTCCCTTGGACTCACGCCTGTATCATGAGAACAAGCCCAGGTTGCCTGCTGAAGAATGAAAGACCATGTGAAGCACAACAGAGCCCAGCCTTTTTGCATTTTTTTCAACAAGCAGATAAAGTCAAGACAAAAATGTCTCACTTTATTTCTGTTAGTCACAGTCCCACTACTACCACTTAGTAAGACTTTCAAGTTCGTATTTTAAGTTAAAAATTACGCCTGTTTCTATTTCTTCTACACAACAATCAGTCCAATATATCACAATCTTCACCATGCTAGTTTTTATTATAATTATTGTGATAAATCCATTCTTACTTGGAAACCACCAATGTTTACTCAAACCACCAATGTCAACCTTTTGTGAACATAAACTATTCTTTAACATCTTTTCTTTTGTGATTCTACTAGAGAATATCTAATCTAAACATTTTTAAAAATAACATTTATTCTTATTTTCAAGATAGGATTCACGGGGCTTTCTCCTAACTAAAGGGTCTTCCACTTTATCCTTTGTCCATCCAAGTCTTAGCCAAACTTTGTTCTTATTCCTTAACATGCTAACCAAGAAAGATAGCTGTCTTTTCTGATTTCTAAAGAACTTTCTATTTATACCTATTGAAGCTTCATATATGCTTTGTGTTCTTTCTTAGCTATTTTGTGTTTTATTTTCCTCATACACCATAGCTTTTAAAGAGCAGAAATGAGGTCTTACACATTTTCATTAAATTCTCTCCATACCCAGTACAAATTTATAAACACATATTAAATATATGCAGCATTATCATTAAATCCATGTGAATTCTCATGGATTAAAAATATAAAATAAATCTATTAAAAATAAAAATAGAAATTAGAAATATAAAAATTATAAAAATATAAAAATTATAAAAATATAAAACTTCTCAGTGAAAATAATTACCATACACACCTCATTGTTTTCCATACATATGCTGGGTCAAAAGCATGTAATTAAATTTAAATGAAAATTGCACATTTTATCTTACACAAACTAGAAAATATACACATTAAAATACATACCCCCTCTGAAATAAATCCACATTATAGAATTTGTTTAGCTCCACAGAGAATTCAACCATTGCTTGAACTTCAGTCATTTTTAATTTATACTGAGAAGACAATTCTGGTAACAGCACCTTTAGTAAAGTGGGGCAAAAATCATAAGCAGCACAATAACAAAACATTTATATTTAAATATACTTGAGTATGACATATAAATAAAAGTAAAAATGATG